>CM035156.1:37315942-37414255 GCA_020205615.1 Panax quinquefolius | reverse complement strand
AAGTACAGTAATACGCGTGGTTGCATAGTAGCGCACGATATTGTACAATATCTTTGATTATTGATGCTTACGTGAGAAGTCATTCAGTTATACTCAATTATTGCTACAATAATTGCTGCATAATATCTCTCATATTATTGATTCAATTATTGTCACAGTATCATCTACATAATATTTTATATTATTAAATCAATAATTGAGACAACAAAGTTATTCATATTATTATTTGCATTTATAACGATGTCTAGAAAGTTCTGTTGAGGAAAGGGGTTTGGTCACCTAATTGCGTGCTAATAAGGAAAAATCCTTATCAGAAAGCACCCTCTTTCCTAAGAATGATCTAGTTGTTAAATATTGTGAGTTATAATATTAATAATGAATAAGTTCGTGTTGATTAAAGATGAAATTATTGATAAAAATATTTCCATTGTGTTGGAATTATTAGTGTTAGAGGAAATCGATATTTATTTCGATAATTGTTGATTTCTGGATGTTAAATTGACCAAACGGGCAATTAATCGGATAAATTGAGCAATTAAATGCTATTAGTTCACATGCAAGTTACTGTTAGTTCATATGTATGGAACTATTGATTCACATGCATGTACTATTAGGGGAGGTGGTGCAAGATTGATAATACTTGAAGGACTAAATTAAAAATGGAGGTATAGGTTAAGATATTATACTGTAATAATTCAAGCCCCTAATTGTGAAATTATCAAAAATATGTTTTCCTATAAATAGAAGCTCATTCTTCTTTCATTCTCACCAATTCACTAAGACTCACAAGAAAAATTATAGAGAGAAAGAAGAAGAGTATTCTGCTACTTCACTATTGCAGTATCCAGCCTTCTACTAAGGTAAGGGGTATTATTTATTTCATATTCGCTTACGATATTATTTTTCGTATTCATAAGGAATATTATCTTCGTTCAATATTCGTAAGGGATATTATTTTTGTTCAATATTCGTATGAAATAATATTTTCTTCCATACTCTATAGTATGTAAGTAATATTATTTCATTTTGTATTCCTAACTCTACACTCATTCTGTTAAAGTATTGCTTCTATACTCCGTGAAAATAATAGAATATCCTTAAAATTTGCGCTTCATCTAGTATCGTTTCACAAGGATTTTTTTCTGAACATTCTTGTTAAATTTTAAGCTTCTCATGCCGGAGAACTATTCACGGGGTACTATTCACAAAGTACTATTCACGAGATACTATTCACAAAGTACTATTCACAAAGTACTATTCACAAAGTACTATTCCCAAAGTACTATTCACAAAGGACTATTCACAGGATACTATCCACAAAGAACTATTCTTGAAGTACTATTCACAAAGTACTATTCTCAAAGTACTATTCACAAAGTACTATTCCCAAAGTACTATTCATGAAGTACTATTCATGGGGTACTATTCACTCGTGTACTATTCACCTGGGGTACTATTCATAACAAAAATTGATTTCTTTTCTGTCCAAACCATTTTTGATACAATATTATTCTTGAATTTTACTCCACAAAGCAGTATCATGTTGATAGTTTGGATATTATTGAATTCTGGATAAATTAAATTATAAATCTTTACAAATTTATCCTTTGCTTTCTTTTAAATTGAATTCTTATATCATTGTCATCATCCTCATGCTTATATTGTGATAAAAGTCATCTTTAGCTTAGGTGCATAGATGAACTGTTAATTGGTATAATTATGACCAGGGATTATTCGGTGTAATCATGACTTATAATGTTATAAATGATGTGGTAAAAGTCCTCATTGGCCCATAGTGCATTGATGGACAGTTGTTGGCATGATCATGACCATTGGTGATTACACGAATATCATTGGCCCGTAGTGCATGGATAATTCGTTGACGTGATACTAATGAATATCCTTGGCCCGTAGTGCATATATAATTCAGTGATGTGGATTATTTATTGAGCTGAGTCTCAACAATAAAGTTGATGATAAACTTTTTAAATCATAGAAGATAGTAGATATCATGCTCTACTTGACTCTTCTAATGGATTGCTTGTTCCACTACAGTTAAACTTGTTGTTTATTATCAGTTTAACACAATTGAAGGCTAACAAAATAGTATGATAATAAATGTAATGAGGACTCCATTTGAGTTTGGATATTGTTTATGAGACAATATTCGTGTAAAAACTCGCAGCTACGCTTTTGTCGTATTGTATAAATGAAGTTTGTATTTAAATTTTGTACCATGTATTTGGCGACTCAGAATGGGTGATGTATACCTATTTTGGGGGCATCACAGTTGGTATCAAAGCTTAGGGATATGATTCCTGGCTAAGATGTGAGACTAGAACTAGGGGGAGAGACGGGGAAATACTTCGCTAGTATGACCTACCTAAGTTTATTTGTTATTTAATTGGTTGGTCAGAATATAGGGATAATATGTGGCATGTCAATTAAACTTTGTTTTGTGGAAGTGTTTAAAAATTGAATCTGAAAATATCGAGTTAAGCAATGGAGCACATGAGACCATTGAGTCATCGATGATCAATACCCAATATAATGTGCATCAGGAAGGCAATAATCCTCAGGTAAACAACAACATCGACCAGATGATGAACGATGGGATGTTCAGAGGCTTTATGCAATTCATGCAACATCCGGCGAGAGAGACTCCTATTCAAAATGCAGGTGGAAACACTGGCAACTCTCGGATGGTCACCGCTAAGCAGTTCAAGGAGCTGGGACCACCGGAGTTTTTGGGAAAGCCAGAACCACTCAAGGCAGAGACGTGGATAAAGCAGATCACCAAGATATTTGATGTCTTGGGATTCTTCGAGGAGCAAAAGGTTCCCTTTGCCACCTTCATGTTAAGAAGAGAGGCAGATTACTGGTGGGAATCAGTAAAACGTACTCAGCCTATCGCATTCAAAATGTCTTGGAAGAAGTTCTAAGAATTGTTTAACGACAAGTACTTTCTCAAAAGTATTCGTCACATGAAGGAGGTAGAGTTCATCAAGCTGGAGCAAAACAGTATGACCATGTTGTAGTACGAGGCTAAGTTTGCGGAGTTATCCCGGTTTGCATCCCATTTGGTAGATAATGAGGAGCGTATGACACGGATGTTTCTAAGAGGCTTGAAACCCAAGATACGTCAATACCTCATTTCTCAGAAACTTTGCTTCTATTCAGATGTTGTGAATAGAGCTCAGTTATTGGAGCGCGATAATGAGTCAACCCAATCAAGAGAGAACAGCTAACAAAATGATAATACTAGTAGTAGTCATCAAAGCGATGACAACAAACGTGGAGGGAATCAACATGCCAGAAATGGTAACCACCTCGGTGGTAATCATGGCCAAGACAATAGAAGTGGAAATTTCAAGAAGAGAAGATTCAACAATGATGGAAAGACGTCAGCACCAGCACCCGTTGTTAAACAAGGAGAACGACCACCGATCGTATACTTCAAATGAGAAGGGGAAGGACACATCAGTCCAAACTGCACGATGCAGTCCAAAGCGTGTTATAATTGTGGAAGAGAAGGTCGCATATCTCAATTTTGTCGTGCAGCGAAGTCAAGTCCAGCTGGGATGGAGGCACCAAAGGTCATCCCATATAACACAAAGTTGGTAGTTCAAGGGAGAGCGTTTGTCGTGACCTCCCAAAAAACGAGGAACCCGAACGAGGTTATCACGGGTAAGCTAATCATAAACTCTAGCAAAGTTTATACCTTATTTGATATAAGTTCTACCCATTCTTTTATTTCTCTTACTTGCGCTCAACGTTTAAATTTAACTCTGGAGAAATTAGACTTTAACTTATCTGTTGAAACTCTGTTGGGAGAAACCTTTATTACATCCACTGTTTATAAGTCTTGTTTGATTCAAATCGGCACCCGTACGTTACCTGTCGATTTTATCTCTCTGAAAATACTTGCATTTGATGTGATTTTAGGGATTGATTGGTTAACTACTCATCATGTAAAAATTGATTATTTTTGTAAGGTTGTTAGCTTTCATATTCCTAACCAACCTATTGTGCGAATTCAAGCAACCAAACCACTAAAGTCAATCACTGTCATATCAAGCCATAAAGCTATTCATTTATTGAAAAATGGATGTCAAGCTTTCTTAGCCCATGTCATGGATTTAAACAAAAATACGTTAGATTTGAATGATATTTCTATTGTTAATAAATTTCCTGACGTATTCCCTGAAGAACTTCATGTCCTACCCCCAGAGCGTGAAATCAAATTTTTTATTGACCTTGAACCTGGTAAAAAACCATTTCTAATGCCCCATATCGAATGGCTCCTATTAAACTTCAGGAGTTAAAAACCTAACTGCAGGAATTGTTAGACATCGGTTTCATTCGTCCTAGTAAGTCTCCTTGAGGTGCTCCTGTTCTATTCGTAAAGAAGAAAGATGGAAGTATGCGACTTTGTATTGATTATCGGGAGTTAAATCATGTCACCATCAAGAATAGGTATATGTTGCCTCGCATTGATAACATGTTTGACCAGTTGCAAGGTGCTAAATTCTTTTCAAAGAATGATCTTTGTTCCGGATATCATCAGTTAAAGATTAAAACTAATGATATTCCAAAAACTGCTTTTTGAACTTGGTACAACTATTACGAATTCCTAGTCATGTCTTTTGGATTGACTAATGCTCCTGCTGCCTTCATGGATATGATGAACCGACTATTCAAGGAATATTTGGATCACTTTGTGGTCGTCTTTATTGATGACATCCTCATTTACTCTAAAAGTCGTGAAGATCATGAGCAACACTTGAGGCTGATACTCTAAAAGCTTCATGAAAATAAGCTTTACGACAAGTCAAAGAAATGCGAGTTCTGGCTTAAGGAAGTATCATTCCTTGGGCACGTGATATCTAATCACGAAATATCTATTGACCCAACAAAGATTGAAGCAATTCAAAGTTGGGAGCAACCTAAGTCAGTAACCAAAGTACGTAGCTTTCTGGGCTTAGCTGGTTATTATCGAAGATTCGTGGAAGGATTTTCTCGAATCACTAATCCATTAACTCAGCTGACTCGAAAAGATAAAAAATTCGGTTGGAGCAAGGAATGTGAGAAGAGTTTTCAAAAACTCAAGAGGAGACTCATTTCAGCACTTGTTTTAACAATACCATCTGGTTCGGAGGGATTTATCATATACAGCTATGCTTCAGGCAAAGGTTTAGGATGTGTACTCATGCAACATGGGAAAGTCATAGCCTATGCCTCACGACAACTCAACGAATATGAGAGCAATTATCCTACTCATGATCTAGAGTTGGCAGCTGTCATTTTCGCGCTTAAAATCTAGAGGCATTACCTGTATGGGGAGAAAGTGGAGATCTATATGGATCATAAAAGCCTCAAATATTTCTTCACCCAAAAGGAGCTCAACATGCGGCAACGACATTGGCTTAAGCTATTGAAAGATTACAATCATACCATTTAATACCATCTTGGAAAAGCGAACGTACTAGTTGACATATTGAGTAGAAGATCATATGCGGGTACGCGTGCGATATTGTCAAAGTAAAGGCCCATTTTGTATGACTTACAAAGGATGGAGATAGATTTAAAGACTCCAGGGACCCACGTGATGATGGAAAATATACGAGTAGAACCGACATTAATCGATAAAGTTAAAGCTGCTCAAGCTGCAAACCTGGAGCTGATGCGTATGAGGAAGAAAGTACAAGAAGGTGCTATTCCGGAAGCAAGAATCGATGAAGATGGAATACTTTGAGTCAACTCCAGACGTTGTGTTCCTAACAACCCTAATTTAAAGTATAAGATCATGATGGAGGCGCACAACACACCGTTTTCAATCCATCCTGGGAGTACCAAAATGTATCGTGATCTTTGACATACATTTTGGTGGAGAAATATGAAGAGAGAGATCGTGGAGCTTATCTCAAGGTGTTTAACTTGTCAACGTGTCAAGGCGGAGCATCAAGTGCCAAAAGGTCCATTGTAACCACTTGAAATTCCAAAATGGAAATGGGAACACATTACCATGGACTTCATTACTGGTCTTCCCAATGTTTATCAAGGCATAGATGCAATTTGGGTCATTATGGATAGACTAACCAAGTCTGCTCATTTCTTACCTATAAGAGAAACTTATTCACTTGAACGTCTTGCTCATCTGTACATAAATGAGATTGTAAGACTACATGGTATGCCAGTATCCATAGTTTCTGATTGAGACCCAAGATTCACTTCACAATTTTGGGTTAGTTTGCAAAAAGCTATAGGCACAGATTTACGATTCAGTTTGGCATATCATCCTCAAACAGACGGGCAGTTGGAGAGGACTATTCAAACTCTTAAAGATCTATTAAGACTCTGTTTCCTTGACTTAAAAGGAAGTTGGGATAAGTTCTTACCATTAGTGGAATTCTCCTACAATAACAGTTATTAAACAAGTATTGGCACGGCTCCATTCGAGGCGTTGTATGGACGCAAGTGTCGTTCTCCAGTATGTTAGGATGAGGTGGGTGAAGCAATGTTGTTGGGACCAAAATTGGCATGCATGACTACGAAAATGATTTAAATAATCCGGTAATGTATAAAGACCTCACAAGATCGACAAAAAAGTTATGTTGATCTTCATCGAAAAGACGTGGAATTCAATGTTGGAGAGCATGTGTTGTTACGTGTGGCTCCATGGAAAGGAGTTACGAGATTTGTAAAGAGAGTAAAGCTCAATCATCGATTCATTGGGCCATTCAAAATCCTCAATCGAGTAGGAACTGTGGCTTATAAACTCGCCTTACCGCCAAGTATGTCTCGTGTTCATAACGTTTTTCACATATCTATGTTACGTAAATATGAGAAAGACTCGAACCACATAATTGATTTACAACCGGACGAAATAGCGGAAGATTTAATGTATGAAAAGGTACCTATTAAAATCTTGGATAAGAAGGAACATATTCTGCGCTCCAAGGTTATACCTCAAGTAAAAGTTTTGTGGAGAAACCACGATGTTGAGGAAATGGCCTGGGAGTTGGAATCTGAAATGAAATCAAGGTATCCTCACCTCTTCGACATACCAGGTACATACTCTAATTTCGAGGATGAAATTTCATAATAAGGGGAGGTTATAAGACCCAAACTTTTATGAATATAGATTATTTTTTCTCGAAATATATTTTTTAATATTATGGTATAGATTTGATATAATGTTATAGTTGTGGGTAATATTTATAAATTTTTTAAAGTAAGCAAGTGGTTATAAAATATTCGATTGGTCGGAGAATATTCATTTTAACAGAAAATATTCGTACAATGGCACAATCATTGGTGGACCCCACAACGAAAGTATTGTCGTAGTTAGAAAATGACAGAAATATCTTTTTATAAAAATAATGGCAAAAGTTTTAGCGTTAAACTGTTGAAATACCCAGTGTAAAAGTAGAGTAATACGTGTGGTTGCATAGTAGCACACGGTATCGTACAGTATCTTTGATTATTGATGCTTACGTGAGAAGTCACTCAGTTATACATAATTATTGCTACAGTAATTGTTGCATAATATCTCTCATATTATTGATTCAATTATTATCACAGTATCATCTACATAATATTTTATATTATTAAATTAATAATTGAGACGACAAAGTTATTCATATTATTATTTGCATTATTGACGATGTCTAGAAAGTTTTGTTGAGAAAAGGGGTTTGGTCACCTAATTGTGCGCCAATAGGGAGAAATCCTTATCGAAAAGCTTCCTCTTTCATGAGAATGATCTGGTTGTTAAATATTGTGAGTTATAATATTACTGATGAATATGTTCGTATTGATTAAAGATGAAATTATTGATAAAAATATTTCCATTGTGTTGGGATTATTAGTGTTAGTTGAAATCGACATTTATTTTGATAATTATTGATTTTTGGATGTTAAATTGACCAAACGGGCAATTAATCGGATAAATGAGCAATTAATTGCTATTAGTTCACATGCAAATTATTGTTGGTTCACATGTATGGAACTATTGATTCACATGCATGTACTATTAGGGGAGGTGGTGCAAGATTGATAATACTTTAAGAACTAAATTAAAAATGGAGGTATAGATGAATGTACTATACTATAATAATTCGAGCCCCTAATTGTGCAATAATCGAAACTATGTTTTTCTATAAATAGAAGCTCATTCTTCTTTCATTCTCACCAATTCACTAAGACTCATAAGAGCAATTATAGAGAGAGAAACTATAGAGAGAAAGAAGAAGAGTATTCTGCTACTTCACTATTGCAGTATCCATCCTTCTACTAAGGTAAGGGGTATTATTTATTTCATATTCGCTTACGATATTATTTTTTATATTCGTAAGGAATATTATCTTCGTTCAATATTCGTAAGGGATATTATTTTTGTTCAATATTCGTATGAAATAATATTTTCTTCCATACTCTGTAGTATGTAAGTAATATTATTTCATTTCGTATTTCTAAGTTTACACTCATTCTGTTAAAGTATTGCTTTTATACTCCGTGAAATTAGTAGAATATCCTTGAAATTTGTGTTTCATCTAGTATCATTTCACAAGGATATTTTTCTAAACATTCTTGTTAAATTTTAAGCTTTTCATGTCAAAGTACTATTCATGGGGTACTATTCACAAAGTACTATTCACGGAATACTATTCGCGAGATACTATTCACAAAGTACTATTCTTGAAGTACTATTCCTAAAGTACTATTCCTAAAGTATTATTCATGAAATACTATTTATGGGGCACTATTCACTCATGTACTATTTACCCAGGGTACTATTCATGACAAAAATTAATTTCTTTTCTGTCCAAATCATTTTTTATACAATATTATTCTTGAATTTTACTCCACAAAGCAGTATCATGTTGACAGTTTGGATATTATTGAATTCTGGATAAATTAAATTATAAATCTTTAAAAATTTATCATTTGCTTTCGTTTAAATTGAATTCTTATATCATTGTCATCATCCTCATACTTATATTGTTATGACAGTCATTTTGGCTTACGTGCATAGATGAACTGTTGATTGGTATGATTATGACCAGGGATTATTCAGTGTAATCATGACTTGTAATGTTATAAATGATGTGGTAAAAGTCCTCATTGGCCCGCAGTATATTGATGGACAGTTGTTGGCATGATCATGACCATTAGTGATTACACGAATATCCTTGGCCTGTAGTGCATGGATAATTCGTGGACGTGATACTAATGATTATCCTTGGCCCGTAGTGCATGGATAATTCAGTGATGTGGATTATTTATTGAGTTGAGTCTCAACAATAAAGTTGATGATATACTTTTTAAATCATAGAAGATAGTAGATATCATGCTCTACTTTACTCTTCTAATGGATTGCTTGTTCTGCTGCAGTTAAACTTGATGTTTATTATCAGTTTAACACTGTTGAAGGCTAACGATAATTTATTCTGCATTATCTTAGTCAAAATATTTCTTACTGGGCTAGTTGAGCTCACGCTTTTGCTTTCATTGTTCTCTTCAGGAAATGAGAACGTAGCCGGGACTAGTCGGGGAACGAAGTGATGGTCTGAGATGGTGGCTATAGTAGTCCTCATTATTCTATAAAATAGTTTGATAATAAATGTAATGAGGATTCCATTTGAGTTTGGATATTGTCTAGAAGATAATATTCGTGTAAAAACTCTCAGCTATGCTTTTTGTCATATTGTATAAAAGAAATTTGTATTTGATTTCTGTACCATGTATTTGGCGACTCAGAATGGGTGATGTATACCTATTTTGGGGGCGTCACAATCAGCCCCCATTGTACCCTATATTATGCATAATACTCAAAAATAGCGCAAGAGTCGGATGTTCGACAATAAAGTTCCCCTTTTTATAAGGGTTGTTTCTCTCAGTCTTATATCATGAGTCTATACTACAATAATATGGTTTGGATTGCTTTCAAAGAAATTATATGATTTCAACATGTACTATCAATATTGATCTAGCCAAAATAAATGGCATAAATCTTTCAATAACAACTTAGTTCAAATAATAGAATGATTCATCAATTATTAGTCTAGCCGAAACGAATAGTTGAGACATTGCTCATAAACAGTTCATGAATAAAAGAACTTTAAATTTATTTCACAGTTCAAATAATAGAACATGAAATCAAATGCATTATGTGCGAATAACAATAATCATTATAGATGTGAATAACCAACAATAATTATTTACTAATCATGCTTTCAAATTAATAACTTAAGTTGAGTTAGGAAACTTGCCTTGATTATTGACTATTGATACACAAGTTAATTTAACATCTTCTGAAAGACCTATCATTAATAATATTGATCTCTCGATTAGCATAACATATTATAACTCATAACACCACTATTCTAACATGTAATCATGTAATCAAACATTCAATAATACCTTAATCATTAAGAATATTATCATCAGTTGATAATATTATTATCATATAATCATTGTCTTAAACTCTTGTCTAATATTATTAATCATTTAATAATATTTTATCCACTTTCTAATATTATTAACCATTTAATAATATTTTAATCCCTTATTAATATTATTAATCATTTAATAATATTCGTACATTAATCACATCTTAGTCACTTAATAATATTATTAATCAATTAATAATATTTTAATCAATATTTAATATTTTAATCAATTAATAATATTATTAATCATTTAATAATATTTTAATTTAACTTTAATCTAATATTATTGATTATTTAATAATATTTTAAATTATTATCTAATATTATTAATCATTAATAATATTTTTAATTATTAATCATTTAATAATATTTTAATTTAATTTTAATTTTAATATTATCAATTACTTGATAATATCTCAAACTAATATTATTAAGCTCTTAATAATATTTTAATCATTTAATAAACTAATAAACAATTAATTCTAATTGTTTACCCTTTACTAATTCATTCATTTAATAAACCTAAAATACTATAAATATAATATTTTAACAAAAATGACAAAACTACCCTCTAAAAATTCATTACCTTATATCAAGGGTCTTTTGTCAAAAAAAATTATATTTTACCCTTTATAACATCACATTACTTATTTTATTCATTTATTCATAACTCAATTATTTACATGGAAAATACAAAATCAGCTTTAAAAATATTTATTTTCTGGAAAATATCAGTATATGGTATCTTGATGAACATATAAGTTTTCTGAAATTTTTGAATTTCATTTACTATATTTAAAATGACCAAAACAGCCGGATCTTGCAACATTTTTTATAAATCAAAACTTTGTCCAAATATTCTGAAATATTCAGGGTATACTCCTTCCATGATACTCTACCTCCAGTAAAAATTTCATAATTTTTGGAGTTACACAAAAAGTTATTTCAGTTTCTCTTTTGAAATAGTCCTTTCTTGTAAAATCCATAACTCTCGTTCTACACATCCAAAAAATTCCATCTTTGGACTAGATCTAGATAACTTATCATACTATCCTACCAAATATTTTCAGAATTTTTAAAGCAACTTAAATGGACGAAATTTCCCCTGGAAGTAGCTGAACAGAAACTATTTTTCCCCCTTTTTTATTCTAGCTGGCCAGTTTACATCAAAATAGATCCTATGGCTTTTAAAATCAACAGTTTTGAGTGATACCACTTGGGTTTAGCAGTTAACTTATATATCTAGCACTCCTCTTTGAGGGATCACAAAAAGGAGGTGTAGATATCAAGTTATAACCTTTGCAAAGTAGTAGAAAATTAAGGTTTTCTAGCCCTTTAGAAACTAGTTTTACTTTTCTTTCTTTGGGTCTAACTTTTGACACTCAAAAGAGTTAGATCTAAACATAAAATACTTATTAACATGTAGATCAAAGGTTTTTGAGTTTTGAAATCTTAGATCTTTATTTCATCAAAACAAACTAAATAAAAAGAAATAAACTAGTTTAGTTAGGATTTATACCTAGATCTTTGATCTTTCTTCCTTCTCTTTCTCCTTGATGAACATAGATAACTTGGATCAAACTTTCTCTCCCCTTCCTCTATGGCTGCCGAATCTACCTCTCTCTCTCTTTTTATTTCATTTTGTTTTGTTTTGTAAAATGTGGAAATAAGAGAAATAAACTTAGTAATAAATCTGGTATTAATAAATATGTATAGATATATCTTATATATCTATCTAAATCTCCTAACTCATTTCTTCTCTTCTCTCTCCATATGGCTTGCATGTGGTGCTAATTAAGGTGGCTTAAAAGGAATGGTGACACTTAAGGAAGTAAGTAAGAATTAGCAAATAAAATTTTGACAACTCACACAACATCACATACTCTCCATCTCCCCTCACATGGACATCACATGCTCTTCATTCTCCTCTCACATGGTCATCACATGCTCTCTCATTTTAGTCCCATTTTTGATTTATTTTTAATGTGATATTTTGCTTAATCAAATGACCAAAATGTCCCTTAACTAATGGGCTAAAATTGGGCTTCCAAATTAATTTGTTTAGGCCTTGTTACTAACATGGTCCAATACTTTTAATCTTACCTTAATCATTTATTTAGGGTTTTTATTCCACTCATTTGAAATTTAAATAATTACTCATGCACATTAAATCTTTTAACCCAATTAGACTTGCTTAAATTAAGTTTTAAATAAATAATAACTTGAGATAATAAAATTATTCTCTTAGGTTAGTATAATTTTATATACTAACATTTTTCAAAACTATAACCCTTAGGTTATTTAATTCTCAGCCCTAATATTTAATATTAGCACTACTAGAAAAATAAGAATATGTGATGGAACTTTGTAACAATTTTTAAAAACAATCACAAAAAATAGTAATTTGTGATGGAATTTTTAAGCAATCACAAAATAATAGTATATATGATGGCTTTTAGTGATGACTAATCTTGCCATCAATGTATTATAATTGTGATGGTCATGTCAATCACATTAAATTTTTCACGTAAAAAAAAAAAAAATTGTGACGCGCTAAGTCATCACTTATAAGTATACCTTTTTCGTTATTGCATTTAAGCTATCACTAATATTTAATCAAAATAATATTTTATGACGGCAATGACAATCATTAAAAAAGATAGATTTTTGTGATGACTTTTATTTGCAATTACAAAAAGAAGGTATTTTGTGATGAAATTTTCAAGCCATCACAAAATAATAAAATATATGATGGCTCTCAGTGATGACTAATTTTACCGTCATTATAGAGTATTTGTGACTGCCATTGAATTCACCAAATCTCATGTGGAAATAATTTTGCTTAGTTATTCCCGGGGTTACATATGATTCTTTTTATATTTTGTTTTAAAATTATAATCAGGATCTGAGCTTTGGTGTAGTGGTAATACCCAGTAGATTACGTGTTAATGTGATTGTATTAATCATCACAAAAAGCACTAAGCATTTGCGTGATTGCCAAAACCATCACGTAAAACCTTTCATGATGGGTGTATACAAGACGACCACTGTGATGCTTAAAGTCATCATGTAAACCTTTCGTGATGGCTTTTCTACTTTTTGTGATTGATTTTGACCATCACAAATGATCAATTTTAAGTAGTATTTAAATTTCGTATTGTTTCTCTATTTAAGATTCATAGTTTCATCAGTTATCATGCTTAACTCTTTGTTTCAGATTCTCATGTTTTATTATTATAGTCAGTTTTTGTTTCTGCCATTGATGACTAATGCTTACGGCAATATGTTATCTGTAATCTGATGTAGGTCTCAAGAGTATACCTATTGTAGACACTCGAAATTTTGTTTTCCTGTTACTAACTATGTAGGAGGACAAAAGCGTCTTTTCACACTCCAGAGATAACCTTGGAGGACCACAACATCAGTTCCAACCCCAGAAATAACCCCGGGAGATCCATTTTCCAACCCTGGAGATAACCCCGGGAAATCAAATTCCAACCACGGAGATAACCCCGGGAAAGTCAGTTTCAACCCCGGAGATAACCCTGGGGGATCAAGTTCAAAGCCTGGAGATAACCCCAGGAGGTCAAGCCAACCTCAGAGATAACTCTGAGGACAGTCAGAGTCAACAGCAGGCCAACCTCAGAGATAACCCTGAGAAAAGACTGCTACAACTATGCAAAAACCGGAGATAACCCCGGGAGGGGCAAAATGGTCATTTTTCTAACTCAACTTCTACTCAAATCAAATACACTCTCAACTCAAATTGCTTCAAAATAAGTTCCACAAGAATCATTTCTTGACTTCCAAGCGCAAATTACGCAAAACAGCTCAACGGACTGCCTGGCAGAAACCCAAAAATACCATTTCGGTCATGGACCCATCTTCCCAAAATCAAATATGGGCAAATCTTATTTCATTTCATAGCTCTCAGAAAGATATTTCCGGAATGGTATGGCACGCTTCCATCGGACTCCCGGATTGAAAGTTATAAAGGTTCGAGCGAATAGCGTGTTGTCGAAAGTGAACGTGCCCGAGCTCACATGGGATCCACATTGCAGGGCACCCCTGTAGCCGCAGTATACCTCTCTCACGCTTGCAGTACACTGCATGACTCCCCTCTATAAATAGAGGGTTTTGGATGGCCATTTTGTAAGAGAAAACGGCGAGAAAGCCTTGTCCAATATGCTCTATACACACTATAAATTGAGTGCTTTCTTATTTTAAACACTTGTGAGCTCATATATTGCTATATTTTTACCTGTGGGAACCAAGTGTTCATCCATTTAAAGCTATTGAAGTCTTCTTTGGCAGTCCACTATAAGCCTTCATACCTTTCTTAAAGCCTTTTCTCCACTATTGTGCACACACCGTTCTTCACGTTGAGAGTTGTATTATGTGTGTATGCTCGAACTTCGGTTCGTCGTATTGTGTGTGTATTGTGTGTGTGTGTGTGGACTAACATTATCGAGTTATGTCTCGATTGAGCCCGGACTCACGTCCGGAGCATTTATTACTTATATATATATATATATATATATATATATATATATATATAAACTGTTGTCGAACTCATTCGATGAGCCTGGATTTTATATTCGGAGCATTTAATACTTTTATATATATATATATATATATATATATATATATATATTTCTGTCAGGCCTGAAGTTTACTTCGTGGCCTTTTACTACTTTATTTATATTTCGTCCCGCCTGGAGTTTACTTCGTGATGGTTGATCGTTTTTACTTCTTTATTTATATTTTGTCCCGCCTGGAGTTTACTTCATGGCGGTTGATCGTATTTACTGCTTTATTTACATTTTTGATCCCCCATGGAGGTGCTTCGTGGTGGTTGATCTTGTCTCTATAAATATATTTATCGCTTTTATATATTTACATTTACAGTCCCCAATGAAGTTCGCTTCATGGTAGTTGACAGTCTGTATATATATATATATTTAAAGCTTTTATATATAACTGCTTATAGCTTTAATTCAAATTGCTACATCATGTGAGCCTAGGAATCATGTGATCACAAATTCAGTCTTCTTAACCTAGATTCGGTTCCCGTGATGGACATTTTCAGCTATAGACAACTTGTACATTATTCACGGTGTCTGAATTTCCTTAGACGATTTTCATGCCCACAAGGAGTTCGGCACTGCTATATATCTTATTTTTCTCGACGATGCCTCGCATCTCGAAAATAAAAGCAATTGAGTCAAACACTTAATAAAATGGAAGTATCAAAGGCCTCAATTACTATTGAGCATAAGGGTTTGAAAAACCTCTTTTACAAAATATCATTGCTATATCTTGTTAAAACTGAATTTTTACACAAATTCAAACCCTTTGTATATAGGTGCGAACGAGGCATAACACTACTTCCAAATAATTGCACATTGACCCCCCCACACACACACATTCATATAAACAGTTTAATTGAAAAATGGCGGTCACCATGGTAACACGGATGTCGGGGGTGCCTAACACCTTCCCTCTACATAAGTAAGTCCCCGGACCTTAATGAATCTCGATTTCACAGACCAGTTTAACAGTGTTACATCACGTGGTCAATGTGCAAACCTTTTCTCGGTTGAGTTGGTGCAACCATTTAAAAATACCAATTGGCGACTCTTACAGTCCAATCGTCGACATATAAATGTCAGACCTTTTCACAACTTATTTTTTCAAACAAATCTCACCTAACATGAGAACACCAAAAGACAAGAAAAGAATAGGGACAATAAAAATCCCGACGTCGACACCTATAGATTATTTAGCTTATTTATTAATTCACTATATAAAATAATAAATATATATACACATTTATAATATATATATATATATATATATATTCATTTAGTCTAATATATATCCCATATATGTCATAACATATTTATCATCATTGATAAATAATTATAATATCCATTTGCCCACATATTCATTTAATATATGTCACAAAATATTCAATACATTTGATATGAAATTTAATATACTCATTTCTTTACTTTCCTTTTTGTTCCACTAATTCACTAATTCAATTAGTCCTAATTGACTTAATGAATTATTATACATCTTTTATTTACCATTCAAGGTTAACATTCAAGTTATTCTATTTTTCAACATAAGTACTTATCTTACTCTTCTTTAATCAAATTGATTAAGTATTCATCTTAGTTAACTTAAAATAAATAAGTTAACTAACTTACTTAATTCACATCATATATTTACTCATATTCTTAAAGTAAATAAGTAATAATAACAAAAATTATTCGTAAAAATATTCATAAATAATCGTATAAAATTCTTGGTCCTTACATTGGGCCGCCGAGGGATAGCTCTGGTGTGAGAATAAGTACATGTTGAATAAGATTTAACAATGGAGGCTTAATGTTTTAGTGCTATAAAATAAAATTGTAACTGATAATGAAGGTGTAGCCTTATATTTATAGTGATCATATCACCTTCTCCAAGTCCTTCCCCGTATAGGATTTATAGTGATCACATCACCTTCTCCAAGTCCTTCCACGTATAGGAATAAGATTCCTTATTAGTTAAGATATCTTAATGGGATTAAAGTAAATCTTCTCAAAGAAAGGAAATCGGACTGTATACAGACTCTTTCCTTAGAAGTTGAAAATCAAATATAATTAGGAATCTTAGATTCCTTAAAATCATCAACTAACCAAACAAGTTCTCACGTGGGATAATTACATCCATGCAGACTATGGCCTACTGTATTATTTGGGCCCAAATAAACACGTCCTAACAAATGACATTTCAATCTACTAAGAATAAAAATAATTTCATGTTAAAAATTTTATATTACTTTATTATCTTCAAATATAGATTTTCATTAATTTTGGAACAAACAAAAATATAAATATATATTCTCTTTGTATCAAAATAAAATATCATTAATTATTGACTTTTTAAAATCAACTTAAAATATTTTTATAACTCAAAATTGATATGAAATTTTCTTTATTTTTAATTAATAAAATGATGAATATTATAAATTATCTAACAAAACACTACTCCTTATAATGAATCGTCTAATTTGAAAATATCTCAAATTATATTATGAAATTTATTATTCAAAGGAATTGATATTTTTACATAAAAATAATTGATTTTTCTATATAATTCTTCCCATATAAATAATGAATAGATTACACCTGTATATCAGAAAAATTTATATAAAAATATCAGTTTTCATTATTTAAAAGTGTAAGATCAATCATCATTTCATAGCATAAGTTATGGGAACTGATTTGTGTTATTAAGCCATTGTATACATGGAAATCCACGTTCATTTTACCCAGACTTTTAATATTTAATATAATTTTATATTGATATTTTTTCAGTCTTACGCATGATACTCTCAAATTAATGGTATGCATGATATTCTACAATCTTGTCCCTCTGTTTTCAAAATTATTGCCACATATATCTTTTTGTACAAATTTTAAAAAAATTTAACGTCTCATTTACTTTCCTAATTTGTCTCTATAGAGTGTGGTTAAGAATACTTTAAAAATGTGAACCACAAAACTCTTAGCTAGTAAAATAATTTATTATATATTTAAATGATAAAATTGACATGATTATGAATAAATTGATCAATTCATAAAAGCAACTCAAAAAGAAAGTGTTATAATTTTTTGGAACATCCTGGAAAAGAATATGTCTTAATAAATATGGGAGGTAGGTAATACATAACTCCATATACCAAAAATATCAGTTATATTAATATAACAATAATATCGATAAAAGACTGAATATAAAAAAAATACAAAATAATGTGTGTAATAATGATTAATTATAATTAATAAACTCTGATAAAATATTAATTAATTATAATTCAATACATCATTTTGTAATTATTTTTATAGTTATTTTTTGTCATGGTAACATTACTCTTAATATAGTGTATCGATTGAGTCATTCACAAAGTAAACCACTATTCATTATAAATGTTATGATCCTTCAAATTTGTGAACAGTACACTAATTATTAACTTCATGTAATTTTAAATAGTTTATTAATTGAAATATTGCATTACATCAAGTATATTTACCTGGGGTTTTATTTCAAGTAAGATCCGTCTTAAATAAGTACTTTCTCCATTCTCAAAAAATAAATAAAGTATAATTTATACATATATTAAGAAAAATAAAAATAAAGGAAAAAGAGAAACAAATTCAAAATTTATCCTTAGTGATCCCACAAAGTTATATAAAATGATAGTACATTTATTTTTTTTATACTTATTTTTGGGGATAACAAACGCAAAATCCTGAGTTTTTTCATGCCCTCAATTAGTTTAGAATAATACTATTTCAACATGAGATTTTGATATTATAATATAATTTTCTCTCACATAATAGGTAAGACCTGCTTTATTCATCTGAAAGATAATTATGTAAAAATATTAATTTTTTTCTTAATACAAATTCTTAAAAGTTTGGTATTCTTGTTATTTACTTTACATATAGTTAATAATACGTAGACATTGCAAAGTAGTTTAGGAACTATGGGTTCAACCCAAGTACCCAGCCTAATTTATTTGGGTTGGATACCTATTTTATATACTATGGGTTGGGTTCAGTTCGGTTGGGTTGAGTTAAGTTGGGGTTAAAAACTATATTATTCATAATAAATATGGTTTTAAACTAATTAACAAATTTTAGCTCATATTTATTTAACTCATTCAAATATATTTAATTATTTCTAAACCTTGAACCTACCATACTACTTACCCTGCGACTTACTCTCTCATAATGAAAACCTTCCCTTTCTCATTTATACAAAATTGTTTCCGTTAGGAGGGCGACATATTCACTCAGTTTACTATAAGAGGCTGGCAAAATATGGTTATGAGTTAATTTTTATTTTCAAAATATAGTTATGGTTCTATTTAAAAACTAAAATCATATTAACTATTTTTAATATGGATAATGTGGGTTAGAACCATATGGTTATGGTTAAAAACCATATTAACTATTTTAATATTGTTATGGGTTATGGGTTTCATGAACACCTAATTTGATACTAATATTATGTAATTATGTATATACCCCTTACCCCAACCCAACCCCACTACCACTAAAAAAAACTAATATTATGTGATTAAATATATACCCCATACCCCCACCCCACCCCACCCCACCCCACCCCACCCCACCCCAACCCAACCCAACCCAACCCAAAATAATAATATTATGTGATTATGATATACCCCTTACCCCCACGCTCACTCCCATCCCCACCCCACTCCACCCCCACCCCACCTACACCTACCTACCCACCCACTCCACCCAACCCCTTACCCACACCCCACCACCCCCACTACCACTAAAAAAATAATATTATGTGATTATGTATATACCCCTTACCCCACACCCCACCCCACCCCACCCCATCCCATCCCCGCCCCACCCCACACCACGCCACTCCACTCCACTCCACCCCACCCCACCCCAACCCAACCAAACCAAAATAATAATATTATGTGATTATGTATATACCCCTTACCCCACTCCACCCCCCCACCCCCACACACCCCCACCTACCTACCCACCCACCCCACCCCACCCCCACGATCTTCCCACCCCCACCCACCCACCCACGCCCACCTACCCCTACCCACCCCACCCAACCCCACCCTCCCCAACCCACCCCAACCCAACCCAACCCCACTGCCACTAAAAAAAAATAATATTATGTGATTATATATATACCCCTTACCCCAACCCCAACCCCACCCCACCCCACCCCACCCCACCCCACCACACCCCAAAATAATAATATTATGTGATTATGTATATACCCCTTACCCCTCACGCCACCCCCACTCCTACCCCCACCCCACCCCACCCCTACCCCCACTTACCTACCCACCCACCCCACCACCCCACTACCACTAAAAAAATAATATTATGTGATTATGTATATACTCCTTACCCCCACCCCACCCCACTCCACCCCAACCCAACCAAACCAAAAATAATAATATTATGTGATTATGTATATACCCCTTACCCCACCCCCATCTCCACCTACACCTACACCTACCTACCCACCCCACCCCACCCCTTACACGCATCTTCCTACTCCACCCACCCACCCACCCCACCTTACCCGCCCACCCGCCCCCACCTACCTACCCACTAACCCCCACCCCCACCCCACCCCACCTACCTACCTACGCACCCACCCAACACTCCCTCCTAAAAAAATGATATTAAGCGATTATGTATACCCCACCCCACCCACCCCCACCCCACTCCACCCACCCCACCCACCCCTATCAACCTACCCTTACCCCACCCCCACCCCACCCCACCCCACCCACCTACCTACCCAACCTCCCTCAAAAAAAAATGATATTAAGCGATTATGTATACCCCACCCATCTCACCCACTCACCCCACCCACCCCTACCCACCTACCCCACCCCACCCCCCCCCACCCAAAAAAAATAATGTGTACACCACCCACCCCACCCTCCCTCCCACTCCCACCACTCTCTCCCAAAATAAATTAATATTAAGCGATTATGTATACACCACCCACCCTCTACCCCCACTCACCCACCCAAAAAAAAATAATCGTGTTTGGTGCGGTTACTGAGAGAGAAAGAGGAGTGCAATTGAATAAAATATAGGTTGAAAAATAGTTAACCAGTTAATTAACTATATTTGTTTTAAAAATATGGGTTCAAACTTTAACCAACCTGAATAAATAAAAATGGTTAACCGATCCATTTGGTTCCAGTTAATATAATTTGACCCAATAGTTAACTACTTATATTGCCAGGTATAACTGCGCTAAAATTTGCAATCATAGAGAATATACTGCATAGTTGTAGAGACAAAAAGTATTAATGTGAGAGAGCAAGGGCAATTATAGTTGTAATATGGGTTACTTAGGTTGGACCATAAACATTAGGGTTAAAATTATTTAACCTATATTAAAATTGGATAATATGATTTTGGTTTCAACCTTGACCTATAATCAAATTGTTCAACCAAAAATCAAATCATACTTATATTTTGTCAGGTATAATTATACAATCAACTAAACAACTAAGAAAATCATATAATATTAAATAAAATTTTTGTAAACATGAGATATTAAAACCAAAAAATTCCATTATTCCAATATTGGCAAAACCAACATCATTATTGATAAAGATCTATAATTACGTAGAGCAAAACAAAACCATAATTAAATAAACCCTAATATTTGAATACTAAAGTAGAACTACTATTATAGCTATCCACTTGCTAGGTCATCATTTTAAATAGAAAAACTTCAAATCTGCCCATCTTCAGAAACCATATCAACATCATTCTTATAAAGATCTGTAGGCTCACTAGCCAGATAATCATCCACCCTAAAGACATTATTATTATTATTATTATTCGGGTTTTGACTCGGATCAGAACTCGAAGATTTCCTTGTCATCGCCAGTTCATTAGCCCTAGTAAGCAAATTATTCTTTAGCTTTTCCATTGCAGTTATATACTCCTCAAGTTCCTCCAACCCTAATCCCTCTATAGGTTTTTCCCACCAAAGACTATTATCATTCTCCTCTTTCGGCTCTTTTGCTGCCCCTTTCACCGCCTTCTTTTTATTCTTCTCAGCCTCCAACTCCTTGGAAATGTCAGAATATTGTTGGTTATGCTTTAAACACTCATGCATGGCCGGATCGAGTCCGAACCCGGGTTTCTGCTGATCCGGAGCCCCGGAAGAATTTTCACCGAGGTAGCGCTCCGTGACAGATTCGACATTCGGGTGGCCGAAAGCAAAGACTCGGCCACCTGGAGACTCCACCAGGATGGCGGCCTCGGCTCCGGTTAAAATGGAAAGTTCGCTTGCCTTGTTGAAAAGTCCGGTCCGGCGCTTGGAGAAGGTGACTTGACGGTTGTTTAGGTCCTCTATTCTCCTGATCTCTATCTTTTTGCGGCCTTGGGTTTTTTTCTTCTGCATCATCTTGTTAGTTTATAGAGAGAAAAAAATAGAAGGAGATTGATTTATGGGTGACCAAAAAACATGAATGGTATGAGCTGAATATATAGTGATTTTTAGGGTTTGTGTATATGGGAAGGATGTAATTAATGGTCAATTGCCTAAATAACATTACATTAATTACGTTCATTAGTTTCTATATTTATAGATATTTTAGTTACAATTATATAATTTCCTTATTTATTTAGTTTATATAGTTAATTTCATCACATTAATTAGTTTCTATATTTATAAATAATTAGTTATAATCATATAATTTCCTTATTTATTTAGTTCACTTGTTATATAGTCCATCAACGTATCGTCAAGGGATAGTAGTATAATTTAGAGTTAATCGGACAATCCTTCTGTCAGATAGAGATAAAGAGGTTTTTAATTCTGATGCGAAATATTTGTTATTTTTTAAGGTATAATTAAGATTTGATAGGTATGATTGATTGATAAACTTAAAACTTAGATGTCAAGGAATTTTATTTATTTATTTATTTATTTATTTATTATTATTATTATTATTATTATTATTATTATTATTGTAACTTCAAAACTTTATTGTAATTTACGATTCTCAAAATTTAAATTGAATAAGGCTCTTCTAGAGTTTGTACGCTATTCTAAAATTTGGAATTCTTTAAATTTTGCCTTTCATTTAATTGTAAATAAATCCATCTCATTAGATATGTTATTTTCTCACTCCTACTAACACCATTCCTTATTTTTTGGCTCAATCTTCTTTAATTATTTTTTTAGAACAATCTTCCTTAAATGTAATCTCCAATCATAAACAAACTACTGTTTTCCCCATCATAGAGGATGATAATAACTTCTTCTTCTTCTTCTTTTTTTTTTTTTTTTTCAGTATCTCGATTCCTCTGTGATTTATTTCCCATTCCTTTCTTTATTACTATTTATCTGTATTTTATCAACATAAATTAAGTTTGTTTTCTTAAATGCTTAATTTGGAGCAACAGATAAAAATTAAAAAGAGAATACATACAAACATATATATATATATATATATATATATATATATATATATATATATATACACACACACACACGATCCCCTTGTTTAGGGAAAAAAAACAAACCGATTATAAAGACGGTTTTTTGAGATATAGCGATGGTTCGAACCGTCGTAATAATTATATCGTCGGTTTTGTATGTTATAGCGACGAAAAAAATCGTCGTTATAGCCGATTCGTTTTTAATTCGGTTCACTGGAGAAGTGGAGCGTATATATATACAGACACATATTATAAATGCCTGTTATTTTCTTTCACAATTGATCATATAATGATATATAATTTTTTTAATTAATTTTTCAAGAAATAAATAATATAACCTTACTTATGTATACATGCTAAAATCATATATCAATATATGAATATGACTAAGCACGGAAGCCGCGAAGCACGTACATGTTTAATTGTATTATTATTAATAAATATATGAATTTAATTAAGTTATAATTTTGAATTTATTTTTTAAATTAGTGTCAAAACTAAATTCAAAATTCTTGAATTATAGAGTTATTGTGGGCAAGGAAATCGTACCTTGCTAGGGTTAGGATTTCGTGTTGGCTGAGGAGGAGAGAAATCCACAAAGAGCACGAAATTGATTGGTTGATTGAAGAGGGGAGAACGACAGGTTAGCGATTATTCCAACGACGTGATGTAACCCTAGAATCCGGAACCGTGTTAGGAGTAGAGAGGATTCAAGAGCCTTCTTGAGTCCTTCGAGTTGAGAGAATGTTCAAACCCTTTTAGTGCTTTTAGGTGGAATCTCCAAGCCTTTAAGTCACCAAAAGGGTCCCTTGATCTTTCAAGAGTCAAAGTATTGAGTCTGAAGAGAAGTCCACTCCCCAATGGAATGGAAGGGGTATTTATAGGATTTTCTGGAAAGTAGTCATGTGCGAGGCACATGCTTTCAAGAAAATTCCAGAAATGCCCTTTAGTCATTAGAATAATGCCCATATTGCCCTGTCCTTCTAGCCACCAATCCAATCCCTCAATCAATTCCCAAATCGAGCCGCCTCCACGAGTCTTCTGCCTCGGGACACGTGGAGGCTTCTCCCGGGTCTAGCACATTTATTTCTGATTTTTTCGTCTTCATTCCATTAGGTTATGCGAACCCTAATTTGCATATTTAATGAGGTCGTGTAACCCTAATTGCGCATTTAATTCAATTAGGTCATGTGAACCCTAATTTTATACTTGGGCCCACATTTGCCCCCTGCGCTAGAGTCGCATTTCCAAATAGACGATCGTGGAAGAAAACTGCAAATCTTTGAACGATTTTGCGGGACTTCACTTTACAGGTCTTGAAGACAATGGTCCTAGAAGAGGGAACCCCTAGGCAGTCAAACCTTTAGAGTTAAACTCTAGGAAGGCAAGACCTAGCAAGGCTCTTCCTTGGACATATTGAAAACTCTTCCGAAATCTTTTCAGATCTTCGCCCAATCTTCGTTTCCTGAAAATGTAATTAAGATAAATTAAATTATATATTAACAAATAAAATCTTATTTTATTTTTGAAAATCAAATCCTTTCAAAGATTTTGGAAATAAAATCAAAACATTCCTATTTAAAAAAATAGGATATTTGTTTCAATAATATATATATATATATATATATATATATTGTTCTTTAAACCTCTCAACTCTATATGTATGCATAGTTGTCAAAAGGAGTAAGTTTATAATGTGCTTCGGTAACTTTCCTAATGTATGTACGAACAAGTACAAAACACCAAGCACACACCTTTTTATGAAATCAAATATTAATTTTTATTTCCAAAATAAAATCAAATCTTAATTTTATTTTGGAAATTAAAACTTTCTTTGTTTTGGGAATCAAATCAAATCTTTCTTAATTTGAAAAAAGTTTTTTTTTTTTTGAAAACTAAACAAAATAAAATCTTTTTTTATGGCAAATCAAATCAAATCTTTTTTTATGGCCAAAGATTTAAGTATTTTTTTTGAGTCGAAAATTGCATGAATTTAAGGGTCATATATAATCACACAGATCTGATGAAGGGAAATTGCTACATGCCTACAACATCCTCTATGAAAAAGATGATGAATTAAGGCAAAATGAGATCTAATCATGTATTGTCACTTTTTTTTTGAAAATAAAATAAATCTTATTTTATTATCTTTCGAAAAAATAAAATAAAATCTTATTTTATTTTATTTAGAAAATAAATAAAACATTTACTTATCTTATTTTTGAGAGGTAAGGAATCGATATTCATAATCCACGGCCGCCTGTCTTGCTTCTGAATTGTAGTAGAGAGCTTTGTTACCACATCACTTGGGCAATACTTTTTATTTACTGTAAGAAGGGACCTCTTGAAGCTATACAACAATATATGTTATTCTATTGCATTTTCAGCCTCAAGGTGGAAATCATGAAGATATGCATCTAGCAGCTTGAGTTATATTATCAAATTTCCCTCTTTTCATGAACTTTGACTTAATGGCCAAAGACATGTCAGTTATTTAAAATCAAAGAAGTTCTCAATTTCTTCACAAGTAATAAGGCTCGCTTCCTAGATAATGATGCAACATCAATCACTTGATCATATCTTAGTTTTTTCCCTCGAAATTCATTAGAAAAGGCTATAATTTTTCGCGGCGAAGGATCATTCGTCTCAAGCAGTTGATTCGTAGAGCAAACAGGACCTCAAGGGTATGAGTGGAAGCAATTGATTTTTTATTTTTTATTTTCTTCGGAATTACAAGCTTCAAAATGCCCGTCTATCAAAGCTGTGTAAGCAACTACATCAGGCTCGAGGTCTTTGATTATCATTGTATAACCCATGGCAGTCTCCATGTTCCTTCTTTACAGTACCCATCAATTAAAGTGTGTCAACCACCAAATTTGGGAGGACCCCAAATTTATTTATTTCAAGAAAGAAATCACATGCCTCCTCCAATTAAATGATTTTATGAGGCTGCCAATTCACCTGCTTTGCTAAGCTCATGAATTATAATACAAAATAAGTCAACCTTTTGGCAGCATGTCATCCGAACCCTATAGGGGAGGCGCCAAACCCTATGTATTTTTTTTGAAGGAACGAGTATATATATATATATATATATTAGGTTTTAACAAGGCTAGCTTTTATGGAATTATAACCAAATGGATACAAGTTTGTAGCAGTAACTTTTCAAACTACTACACCTCCTTTGATCACATTTTTTATTCACTTTCTTTTGGAGGTTAAAATGCATTACATCCACGTCTTGCATCCAAATATTTTGCAGTAGGATTTTTTTTTTGCCACAGGATTACCCAATTGGATACAACTCTTTTTTTTATTCAGGTAACTTTAGTCTTTTTTTAGTCTTCTGAGCCCCATTACCTTGATCATATCTTGGTTTTTTCCCTCGGATAATAAAGAAAGATTGGTGTTTTTTCGACGATAACCCAAAGAAATGAAAAACATTCTCTAATGGGGCAAAATTACTCCAATTGGCCGACTCCTGGAGAACCGAACACTAGGGGGGTCGAACCCTGGGGGGCTGAACCCTAGGGGGCCAAACCCTGGGGGAAATCAATGTCTAGACTGCCAAAAATAAAGTTTTGGAGGAATAATCACTATTTTTGATCATAACTTTTGCCTCGTTTGGAGTTTCGGGGCCCATAATATATCAAAACGAAGCCAACGACGAGCCCTACAAAAGTCATCATCCTCGACCATGATATATACTATTATAAGTCCGAAAAAAGGCTCCGAAGGCTGCGTTTTGGCTGTCCAAATCTTTTTTTCGTAAAATTTTAGAAATTTTTTCTTACAAATTTGTGATTCCAAACTCCTTTTGACATTGTTTTTTCTTCTTTTCAGGTGTCTTTGAGGTTACATATATCAGACCTTCCTCTTTGCCATGGTGAGCATTTCTTTCCCCTTTGACATCCTTACATTGCTTTTTTTTTAGAATTCTTATGATGAACTTTCCTTGCTTGTAGGCCCTTTCACCTGAATGCTCTACAGAACCAAAAATCACCCGAGAGTCCCCCTTCATCACTGATTGGGGAAGGGCTCCCTTCTTTGGTACTTCTGACACCTTCTGAGATAGAGTTAAGGACTACGATCGTACAACTTTTCCTTCACCAGAGAAAGAAGGCCTATTTCTGCATGCCCCAGCTTCTGGAGGTTGGGATGACTTCCCTCATGCTAATTGCATTCCCTGCCTATGCATAGAAAAGCAAGAATACCCTTTCAGTCCCCTTCGCTTCCTGTCTGATTCATCTAGTCGCCTTCAAGGATGGCAGGATTGGACCGACGAGATCCTTGGAAACGCTGAATATGTGGAATTACTCAAGAATGCGAGCATCTTTCGTTGTGTTCAACTGTGTAGAGACCTACGTATCCACCATGACCATAACGCTCTTACTGTGTTGATCTCACGATGGTGTTCCTCTACTTGCACATTCATCACTGTCTGGGGGGAATTCACCCCTACCCTAGAGGATGTCTATGCCCTCTATCAGTAAGTTATCTTCTTTTATTCCTTTCATTCATTCTCATTTTCTGAAATATATATTTATTTTGAATTACATCTTGTAGCCTTCCCATTGTTGCTTCGAACTCCTGCGGCCCTTCTAGCATGTCCACTAGAGATAACGATTATGTTGCCTACTTGATGGAAGCCTTCAAGCAATCTTCCCGCTTCATCTCCCGCTTCAAGGGCAATACACTCCTTCCAGACTTCGAGACTTCTAGTCGGCAGAAAAATTCTTGGTTATCCTGGGTACGCTACTTCTTCCGTGACTACAAGACCAACCAGTGGGACAGCTCTATTCATGAAAAATCTATTTTTACCTTCCGTGGAGAGACTTGTCCTTTTCCTATGGCAGCTTATCTGGCTATGTGGCTGTCCCGCTTCCTCTTCCCTGGATCTCTCATAGACGGTCCTTCTGCCCGTGTGTTCAGTTTAGAAGCGTTATTATCCCGAGGCTTAGAGATTCCCCTTGCTTTTCTCTTCCTAGGGACCTTATATCGTCACCTAGGCAAGCTAAACCCTTGCCGTATGAAAGAATCAGGTTGGGAGGTAATCACTTTCATATATATATATATATATATATATATATATATATATATATTATTATTATTATTATTATTATTTATCTTTCCAACCGCACTTCTTTTCCTTTAACCTTTTTCTTATTTGATTTTTATTCATTCAGGTATGATGTCAATTGCTTCATTCCATGCTCCTTCCTTCAGATTTTTCTTTTCGAACGCTTTTCGGGCTATTCCTCTAAGCAGAAGAAGAAGTCTCCTCTTTTTTCATCACCCAACATCATTCCTTGCATGACACGTTGGATTGATCACTGACTTAGTCTCGATAGTGCGGATTTGCGGCCTTTTCTTGATGATTATGCACGCTTCACTGCCCGTCCCTATACCATTATTTCAGAGGGTTGCGGCCATCTACCTCACTTTTACAAGCGCAAATTTCGTACCTACTCAAGCCTCAACAAAACCAGCTTGAGTGGTTCTGCACTGTTTTGGTTCGTTTTCCTTCGGTCTACAGAGCTTCCTTATTTCCTTGAGAATAATTGTTTTGGCACTGTACTATATTCTCCTCACCGGGTCATAAGACAATTCGGATATGACCAAGAACGCCCTTTTGGTCACACCTGCTGAGGGAATTATGAGGCTACTCTTCTTAATTTCGTCTGTACCTCCCCCTCTTTTACATGGGCATTTTCGAGGCTACAAAGTGATCCTTATAGATCCCTTCCTTTTGTCATACCAGATAATTCCTGGAGCGGGCGATATACTACTGGCGAACGTAATTACTGGCAGATCAATCTTAAAAGATGGGAGGATGATACCTTGATTTGTTCATTGCCAGTTTCTATTCCGAAGTGTCTCGAATGGTGCCGACTGTTATGCTCTCCTAAGACCAATATCCATCCAACACTTTGGCCAGCCAATAGCCAATTGATTGAGCGCGAGGTCTTGATGCCTAAGTCTTCTCTTCCTCATTTAGCAGACATTCCTCCTCGAGGTGATCCGACTACTTTTCCTGCACAGTGTGCTCCATTTCGGGTGTCTCCTCTAGCTCCTCTCCAGGGATCCTCTGATGCCGAGGAAATGAGAGTTACTCGTTCTAAAACGAGAGCAAGTGTTACTATTAATTCTGAAGTAACTCCTCCTATTGCTTCTGTTGTGGTTCCAATCAGTCGTCCTCCTCCTATTAGGCTTATCATAAAGCCATTGGCAAAACGCCCTCTTGATAGTGTTGATTCTAGTATGCCGACAGTTGAGGATCCGACCAAGAAGCGCCGTAGAAATTTGGTAATAAATTTTTTTTTTTCATGCTATTCTTATTTTTCTTTCATCCCTTGTATAACTGAGTTCATATTTCCTTGAGTAATGATTTCCTTGATTTGCAGATTACAGAGGTCAATGAAGATGATGATGATGACGTTCCTCTTGGGTTAAGGTATAGTACTGTAAATGAGGCACCGGTTAGGACGGCTTCCACTAGTCGTGATCCTCCCCAACTTATCCTTGTTGATATTGAGTCATCTACTCTGCGTGATGATTGTGTTAGTCCTAATGCTAAGGACACTTTATCTGATGTGAGCTCGAGTCTTGCCGTGGGTGATACAGCAATTTCTTCAAACCTTCCTATGCTTGCTCCTTATAATGAGTCTGAAGATGTTGATGAGACTCTTATTTCCCTGAGGGAGAATCATTCTGAAACTATTGGTGATGTTCATCCTCCCCAGAAAGATTCTACCGAGTTGGTGATTGCTTGGGAGGGCCTTGTTGATAATACTTTGGGTGGGTTGAATGACATTCCCCTTTCTGTGGCATCTCCTGACTCCTTCTCCATTGACTATATTGTGAGTATTCTTCTTTAGTCAACGCATAATTTGTCTTGAATTTCCTTTTCTCTTTTTTTTTATAATACATTATGATTTGATATTTTATTTTCAAAGCGAGAAGATGAAAGATTTGCCTTTGCCTGTTGAGGCACTCGCTTTATTTGATGCTCTACATCCGGATGTTTCCCACTCGCCATATAGTGACCTTGGTTATCCTCCAGGTGACCAAGGTTTTGAGGAATCATCAGCCATACAACATATTTCTGCTCCTCCATCCCTTGACTCGACAAATTCAACGGTGGCTTCTAAAGTAGCTACTACCAGAGCTTCCTTCAATCCAAATGGGGATCTTGTTTCATGGAGGGGTTTCCAGATAGCAGCTTCTAGTCAGGAAAGTCTGGAGCGTCTCTTATCTCGATTCTAGCAAATACTTGATCGATTTATTATTAAGTCGATTCCCTCCCAAACCTTCTTCTTAGATCAGCTTGCATGCCTTGTTCTTCGGTTGCACCATCTTTCTTTATATTCATTGCGAGTCGAGAGCCTGAAGGAGTTTAGTGATGATGTAGACGACCTTGCATGTGACGCCCCCAAAATAGGTATACACAACACCCATTCTGAGTCGCCAAATACATGGTACAAAAAGCAAACTACAACTTCAATAATACAAATGTCGTGTGAAATACGACAAATATATCTTAATGAGTTTAAATATAATATTGTCTTCTAGACAATATCCACATGCAAATAAATCCCCATCATAATTATTGATTCATTATTTTACAAAAATGGTGAGGACTACTAAACAACTCTCTAGAACCTTCATTCCATACCCCGACTAGTACTCGCTACATTCTCGCCTCCCGAGAAGAAAAATGGAACAATAAGGAAAAGGGTGAGCTCAACTAGCCCGAAGAAGAATATTATGACTAAGATAATATACAACAAATTATCGTTAGTCTTCAACAGGAAAAATCGATAGAATACAATAGACAACAAGTTTCGGATCAATATTCATAATGAAATAATAATTCATAGAAGAGTTACGTAGAGAATGAAATCTACTATAATCTATGAATTTAATAAATCCATCATCAATATTTTATCCTCAGTAACATCAATCAATATACATCCGAATCAAATATTCATCTTTGCACTCTGAGCCAAAGATATTCATCAATCGGTCATGTTTATCTCAACACTGTTCATCTTTGCACTAAAGGCCAAAGATATTCATCATCGATCGTGTTTATCTCAACACTGTTCATCTTTGCACTAAAGGCCAAAGATATTCATCGGTCATTATGTTCATTTAAACACTGTTCATCTTTTGCACTAAAGGCCAAAGATATTCATCGATCGGTCATGTTCATTTAAACACTGCTCATCTTTGCACTAAAGGCCAAAGATATTCTTCAGAAATCATTCATCTTTGCACTACTGTGCCAAAGATATTCTTCAGAAATCATTCATCTTGCACTACAGCCAAAGATATTCAATAATATCATCATTTAAGACCGAGGATGATGAAAAATATTTTTATAGAAACGAATCCAGTGAAACAAAATGACAAGGATTAAGGATTAAGGATTCGTACTTTGTTTTATCCATGTTCAAAAATACCTCAAAATAATCATAGTGGTGTAAAATTCAAGAATGATCAAAACATGGATACAATCAAAGCTAGTATCCAGAATAGATATTTTGGACAAAAAGAAGAAATTTTATTTTTCGGTGAATAGTGCCGTATACGTGAATAGTGCCGTATACGTGAATAGTAACTCCGACACCAAAAGATAGAAATTCCATAAAAAACATCTTCACGCTTCATGAATAGTACTCGTGAATAGTAACTCGTGAATAGTAACTCATGAATAGTAACTCGTGAATAGTAACTCATGAATAGTAACCCCGACATGAAAAAGTTCCAAATTTGATAAAAACTTCAGATCAACATTTCAGTATAATGATATTGAAGAAATAATATCATTACAAAAAAAATAATATCCCTTACCTCGAAAGATCAAGATTTCTAAATTTAAAATTTGAGGATATAGGCTATGACTTGGACTTGCATCAGATAGCAATACTCAAAGTATACTCAAAATACTCACAAGAATACGCCGATAATATAGAGAGAAAACTTCATTTTCGGTGTGATTTTCAATTCTAACCTATGCACCCTATTTATAGAAAATGCTTAGAACACCAAAGCGTAAAATTTAATAAATTAATAATATAATTATATTATTTTCTACACATGTCTAGAATCTGATTTCAGCCATCAAACACATGCCACCTTCTAGAAAAAATAAGAAAAAACGTTTTTCTAATTTTAAATATTTTAAACTTCCAAAAATCAATTATTTCGGAGCTTCAAAACTTCAATAATTCATAATAAATAGCCCTTTCATCAGAAAATTCGAATCTCACGAGTTTTTATAGGAAATTCAATTCTCTACAACTTTACAGAAGAAAGTTTTTCCAAATTCCAATCAGAAATTGACCGAAATCCACAAACGGGCAATTTTACATGCTATAATCAAATTTCAGTCAATAAATGGGGTCCACCGACATGTTTAACATGTTTTAAATATTTATTGCAACAAAAATACTCTTCCTCCTCGTATACTCATATATCTCACATTCGTTGTAAAAATATCACCGTTAATATATTATTAAAATAATATATTTAAATGAATTATTTTATCGTAAAAAGATAAAATATTAATTTTTAACAATTGTCATTTTAAAATTTTCTCCATCTATATCCACATAAAATCAATATTTTCCTCATCATATAAATCAATAATTAATTATTCACAAATAATATTACGAATCACAATATTGACAACCATGCAGTTCCTAAGAAAGAGGGGCTTTCAATAAGAATTTCTTCTTCTCTGGCAATTAATTAGGTGACCAAACCTCTCCTTAGATGTAACTTTCTAGACATTGCCAATAATGTTATCTAATAATATTATTCAGATAATATGAATTATTGCTTCGATAAAGAAAATACGTGTAATGACAATTATCAAAACAACAAAGAATATAAAATATCAACGCAAAGAATTATTAACTCAATAAAAAATCGAACAAGAATTAATTATCGTAACCATTATTGAGTAGTGCCTTCTTACGTAAGAATCAATAATTGGTGCAATACCGAAAAGTGCTCTTGTTCAACAACGCGATTAGTGTGTTTTAACCACCGGGTATTCCAACGAAAAGATAATCTGTGAATAACTACGCCAAGTTATTTAAAAACAACTTATATTTGTCGCTTTCTTCATCCAATCACTTTCCAGTTATGGGGCTCACACATGGTCACTTGGCCGTCGCACGAATATTCTGACAAAGATTTAATATTCCACCACCAAACGAATATTCCCGACGATAATGAATATTTTATAACCACTTGCTTAATTTGAAATATTTGCATATTTAACCCTTAACTATCCACATTAATCAAATCAACCCTTACTATTTCAAAATAATAAATAAAGGAAATTCCTTTTTATTTAAAAATTTTGGTCTTACAACCTCCCTCCTTATGAAATTTCGTCCTCGAAATTGACGACGTACTGTGTGTTTCAAAAGGTGAGGATACCTCGCTTTCATTTCCGTTTCCAATTCCTGTGTCATTTCCTCTATAGCATGATTCTTCCACAAAACTTTAACTTGTGGTATAACCTTCATGGCGTGGGACATGCTCCTTCCTATCCAAAATCTTGACAGTACCTCTCTCATCACGTTAAGTCTTCGCTATCTAAAAATGGTTCTAACTCTATAACGTGGTTCGGGTCTTTCACATATTTACTGAAATACGATATGTGAAACACATTATGAACACGAGACATACTCGGAGGTAACGCAAGTCTATAGGCTACATTTCCTACTCGGTCAAGAATTTGAAATGGACCAATAAATCATGGATTGAGCTTTCCTCTCTTCCAAAATCTTGTAACTCCCTTCCATGGAGCAACTCGCAACAATACATGATCCCCTACATTAAATTCCACGTCCTTTCGATGAAGATCCGCATAACTCTTTTGTCGATCTTGTGCCGTTTGTATACGTTGTCGAATCATTTGGATCTTTTCGGTAGTCATACGTACTAACTCGGGTCCCAACAATGTTGCTTCACCCACCTCATCCCAACATATTGGAGAACGACATTTTCGTCCATATAATGCTTCGAATGGAACCATGCCTATATTTGTTTAATAACTATTGTTGTATGAGAATTCCACCAATGGCAAGTACTTATCCCAACTTCCTTTGAAATCTAGGACACAGAGTTTTAATATATCTTCAAGAGTTTGAGTAGTCCTTTCTGATTGCCCATCCGTTTGAGGATGGTATGCCAAACTGAATCGTAAATTCGTGCCCATAGCTTTTTACAAACTAACCCAAAATCATGAAGTGAATCTTGGGTCACGATCTAAAACTATGGATACTGGCATGCCATGCAATCTCACAATCTCATTTACGTACATACGAGAAAGACGTTCAAGGGAATAAGTCTCTCGTATCGGTAAGAAATGAGCAGACTTGGTTAATCTATCAACAATAACCCAAATAGCATTGATGCCTTGAGAAACCGCAGGAAGACCCAGAATCTAAATCCATAGTAATGTGTTCCCACTTCCATTCCGGAATCTCAAGTGGTTGCAACGGACCCTTAGGTACAAGATGCTCCGCCTTTACATACCGGGCAAGTTAAACACATCGAGATAAACTTTGCAATCTCTCTCTTCATATTGTTCCACCAAAATGTATGTCAAGATCACGATACATTTTAGTACTTCCAGGATGGATTGCAAATGGCGATTGTGTGCCTCCATCATAATCTTGTACTTCAAATCGTAGTCGTTAGGAACACAAAGTCTAGAGTGGACTCAAGTATTCCTTCTTCATCAATTCTCGCCCTAATAGCTCCTTCTTGTACTTTCTTCTTCATACGCATCAACTCCGGAATTCGGTGGCTCGAGCAACCTTAACTTTTCTATTAAAGTTGGCTCTATGCGTATACTTGACATCATCGCACTTTTGCGTTCGTGATATAATCTTCTACTCATCGCGTCTACTACCACGTTCGCTTTTCCGGGATGGCATGATCGTAACATGTCTTTGAAATGAGTCTCCTCTTGAGTTCTTCAAGCTCTTCCCACATTCCTTGCTCCATTCGAATTTTGTATCTCTACGAGTCATTTGCGTTAATGGAATAGCGATTCGAGAATATCCTTCAACGAATCTCCGATAATAACCAACTAAGCCTAGAAAGCTACGTCTTTCGATAATCGATTTAGGTTGCTCTCAATCGTGACTCATATCCCAATCTTGGATAAGACGTCACAATGACACCTATCGATTTACTATCGCATCTAATATGACGCCCCCTACAGAGAGTCTCGGCGGTGAATTCCACAAAGGAAGTCACAAGATAAAGGCTCAGTACCAAATTCTATAGTTGAATTTTTAACTCCTCAAGTTCAATAGAGCCATTCGATATGAGATTTTAGAAATGAGTTTTTTGTCGGGTTCAAAGTCGATACAAAATTTAATATCATCGCTTTGGGAGTAAGCCAAGAAATTCTTCGTAAATACGTCGGGAAAAATCAATAACAACAAGAATATTATTCAAATCTGACGTGTCTTTATTCAAATACATAACATGGATTAAGAAAACTTGACATCCGTAATAAATGAATGACTTCATAGCTTGATATGAAAATGTTTGACTACAATGGTTTGATTGCTTGAATTGAATAATAAAAGTTGCTTAGGAATATGAAAACTAACAACCTTTACGAAAGTAATTAATTTTGGCATGATGAGTAGTTAACCTTAAAATCACATCAAAAGCAAATATCTCTATAGAAATAAGGTTAATGTGTAATGTGATAGTGCCAACTTGAATCAAGCAAGATTTTTAAACAACGGATGTAATGAAAGTTTCTCCTAACTGAGTCTCCATAAATAGGTCAAAGTCTAATTTCTCCGTAGTCAAGTTCAAACGTTGAGCGCAAGCAAGAGAGATAAAAGAATGGGTAGAACCCAGATCTAGTAAGGTATAAACTTCGCAAGAATTTATAATTAACTAACCGTGCTAACTTCGTTCGGGTTCCTCGTGATTTTTGATTGGCCACACGACAAACGCTTCTTCCAGAACAGATTGACTTTGACTTTTTTGGGACATCCTTTTGAGTTATCATTCACGCTGGATTGGGTTTCGATATCGTATAATCTCGAGCGATATGTCCTTCTTTTCCACAATTATAGCATACCTTGGAAGGCTTTGAACAGTTTGACCTTATATGTCCCTCTCTCTCCACATCTCGTAGCATCTAATCGGCGATCGTTCTCTTCCCTAGAATTTGTTGATGGTCTTGATGTTGTCGCCGACGCCTTCCCCGCCATCGTTAAATCTTCTCTTTTAGATTGGACATCTCTTTCCATAATATCAACGCTAGCGTCGCGGCTTTTACCCATGCATCACTCATTCTCACTGCGTTCGCTTATTTCTTCTTCAAATTTCGATTCCACTTTATCATCTTATACTCGCCAAAGAGTGCTTCATTCAAGCATCACGATCGGGTAACACAAGCTTGAATCGTTGCATCCTTTTGCTCCACGATCGCTCGCAATTCTTTAGCTTCGCTTCTTCTAACTCATGAATACGATTTTGCAATTCTATATTTCGATCATAAAATACCTCTAATAAACTCTCTTGGTACCTCTTCTTCCTCTTCTTCCTCACTCTCACCGTTACCTCTGCGATTATCTCTAAAAGCAACTATCAATTCTTCACTCACTACATGGATATCTCTAATTCCTTCTTCACCCGACATCACATTATCCTCGGTTGGCGATTAGAGGTGTTCCACGATCTCATTCACTCCATTGTTAATATTCTCAATCGACATTCTCAAACATCGTCATAAAATAAGGGTTAATTAAGGAAATCAATATATCACATAATATCCCTATATCTCGACCAACTAACAAATAAGCTTAGGTAGGACACACTAGCGAAGGATTTACTCGCTCTCCTTCCTAGTTCTATTCCCGATCTCCGCCAGAGATCATATCCCTAAGCTCGATATTAACTGTGACGCCCCAAAATAGGTATACACAACACCCATTCGAGTCGCCAAATACATGGTACAAAAAGCAAACTACAACTTCAATAATACAAATGTCGTGTGAAATACGACAATATATATACTGTGAGTTTAAATATAATATTGTCTTCTAGACAATATCCACATGCAAATAAATCCCCATCATAATTATTGATTCATTATTTTACAAAAATGGTGAGGACTACTAAACAACTCTCTCTAGAACCTTCATTCCATACCCCGACTAGTACTCGCTACATTCTCGCCTCCTGAGAAGAAAAATGGAACAACAAGGAAAAGGGTGAGCTCAACTAGCCCAAGAAGAATATTATGACTAAGATAATATACAACAAATTATCGTTAGTCTTCAACAGGAAAAATCGATAGAATACAATAGACAACAAGTTTCAGATCAATATTTGCAATGAAATAATAATTCATAGAAGAGTTACGTAGAGAATGAAATCTACTATAATCTATGAATTTAATAAATCCATCATCAATATTTTATCCTCGTAACATCAATCAATATACATCCGGAATCAAATATTCATCTTTGCACTACTGTGCCAAAGATATTCATCAATCGGTCATGTTTATCTCAACACTGCTCATCTTTGCACTAAAGGCCAAAGATATTCATCGTCGGTCATGTTTATCTCAACACTGCTCATCTTTGCACTAAAGGCCAAAGATATTCATCAGTCGGTCATGTTCATTTAAACACCTGTTCATCTTTGCACTAAAGGCCAAAGATATTCATCAGTCGGTCATGTTCATTTAAACACCTGTTCATCTTTGCACTAAAGGCCAAAGATATTATTCAGAAATCATTCATCTTTGCACTACAGGCCAAAGATATTCTTCAGAAATCATTCATCTTTGCACTACAGGCCAAAGATATTCAATAATATCATCATTTAAGACTGAGGATGATGAAAAATATTTTTAAAGAAACGAATCCAGTGAAACAAAATGACAAGGATTAAGGATTAAGGATTCGTACTTTGTTTTATCCATGTTCAAAAATACCTCAAAATAATCATAGTGGTGTAAAATTCAAGAATGATCAAAACATGGATACAATCAAAGCTAGTATCCAGAATAGATATTTTGGACAAAAAGAAGAAATTTTATTTTTCTATTGAATAATGCAGATACGTGAATAGTGCAGTATAACGTGAATAGTAACTCCGACACCAAAAGATAGAAATTCCATAAAAAACATCTTCACGCTGCTTAATAGTACTCGTGAATAAGAATCGTGAATAAGAACTCATGAATAGTAACTCGTGAATAGTAACTCATGAATAGTAACCCCGACATGAAAAAGTTCCAAATTTGATAAAAACTTCAGATCAACATTTCAGCATAATGATATTGAAGAAATAATATCATTACAAAAAAATAATATCCCTTACCTCGAAAGATCAAGATTTCTAATTTAAACACCTGGATATAGGCTATGACTTGGACTTTGCAGTATAGCAATACTCAAAGTATACTCAAAATACTCACAAGAATACGCTCGATAATATAGAGAGAAAACTTGAGTTTCGTGTGATTTTCAATTCTAACCTATGCACCTATTTATAGGAAAATGCTTAGAAGAACACCAAAGCAGTAAAATTTAATAAATTAATAATATAATTATATTATTTTCTACACATGTCTAGAATCTGATTTCAGCCATCAAACACATGCCACCTTCTAGAAAAAATAAGAAAAACGTTTTTCTAATTTTAAATATTTTAAACTTCCAAAAATCAATTATTTGACTTGAACTTCAATAATTCATAATAAATAGCTCTTTCATCAGAAAATTGAATCTCGCGATTTTTTATAGGAAATTCAATTCTCTACAACTTTGCAGTAAGAAAGTTTTTCCAAATTCCAATCAGAAATTGACCAAATCCACAAACGGGCAATTTTACATGCTATAATCAAATTTCAACCAATAAATGGGGTCCACCGACATGTTTAACATGTTTTAAACATTTATTGCAACAAAAATACTCTTCCTCCTCAGATACTCATATATCCCACATTCGTTGTAAAATATCATCAGATTAATATATTATTAAAATAATATATTTAAATGAATTATTTTATCGTAAAAGATAAAATATTAATTTTCAAAAATTATCATTTTAAATTTTTTTCCATCTATATCCACATAAAATCAATATTTTCCTCATCATATAAATCAATAATTAATTATTCACAAATAATATTACGTAATCACAATATTGACAACCGTGCAGCGGTTCAGAAAGAGGGGCTTTCCAATAAGAATTTCTTCATCAAGCATGCAATTAGGTGACCAAACCTCTCCTTAGATGTAACTTTCTAGACATTGCCAATAATGTTATCTAATAATATTATTCAGATAATATGAATTATTGCTTCGATAAAGAAAAATATCGTGTAATGACAATTATCAAACAACAAAGAATATAAAATATCAACGTAGCAATTATTAACTCAATAAAATAATCGAGCAAGAATTATCGTAACCATTATTGAGTAGTGCCTTTCACGTAAGAATCAATAATTGGTGCAATACTGAAAGTGCACTTGCTCAACAACGCAGCGTATTAGTGTGTTTTAACCACCGAGTATTCCAACAAAGATAACCAGAATAACTACGCCAATTATTTAAAAACAACTTATATTTGTCGTTTTCTTCATCCAATCACTTTAGTTATGGGCTCCACACATGGTCGCTGCATGGTAAATGCATTTAATATTCCCCGACATCATTTAATATTCCACGACCAAACGAATATTCCCCGACGATAATGAATATTTTATAACCACTTGCTTAATTTGAAATATTTGCATATTTAACCCTTAACTATCCACATTAATCAAATCAACCCTTACTATTTCAAAATAATAAATAAAGGAAATTCCTTTTTATTTAAAAATTTCGGGGTCTTACATTGCAGCCGTGGGTATTGATATGTCTCCTTTTCGTACTAGGCTAGATCTTCTCGAGTCAAGTTTTAATCTTGTTGCACTACGTTCGGAGGTTGCTGTTTGTAAGTGTGAAGATGAATCCTTTTCAGTGCAGCTTTCTGAGCTTGACGAAGCCATAACAAATTGAAGATTCGATCTAAAAATTTAGAGGACCAGCTTCGGGATCTAAATGCCAAATTTCAGGATATAGAGTGCCAGCGACGTGACTTACAAGCAACTACCCAACAAGTTAGGGAGCTGAAAGTTGCAAATCTTAAGGTTCGAGATGCGGCCATTGCTGACTTAGAAGCTTTAGCTATGCCTCCTCTTCAGTTTGATATGTCTTGTCCTTTAGATCATAATTTGTTGTAGTAGTTTTTTTTTTCAATTTCCTGTCTCAAAAACTTATTTACAAATGTTTCATTTATCAGAATGTAGTTTCTTTAACCTTGTTGATTGCTTTTAATTTGAATGATTCCTTAAAACTCAATATTTGTCATTGAATCTCAAGTTATTCAAATTAATATTACAAGACAACCATAGGTATTATAAACAAGTAAATATGAATTTTATCAAAAACATGTATATATATTTTCCACAAACCAACACTTGACTTTATACTCTTTTTTTAAGAAATTTTAAAAAAAACTTTCAAGTATAAGTGAAAGTTTATCAATTTATTGATAATAAAATTGCTTTTAACGAAAAGCATAACGTTTCATTAGTAAATCTTGCTTTTGTCGAAGAAAGCATAACGTTTGCCACTTTTAAAGATAAAGTGTAACTTTCTTGCTTTTGTTGAATAAAGCATAACGTTCGCCACTTTTAAAGTTAAAGTGTAAATTTCAGGGTTGAGGGCTTATACTCAGGTGCCTTAGTCACTTTTGAAGTTGAAAGTGTAACTCCCAAGGGCTGTTAATCAGGTGCCTCGATCACTTTTGAAGTTGAAAGTGTAACTTCCGAGGGCTGTTAGTCAGGTGCCTCGATTACTTTTGAAGTTGAAAGTATAACTTTTTGTGATGCTCTTCTCATGTATAATATTTCTTTACCCACTTCAAGTTTAATGGGCCTGAGACGACATCTGATCCCACACGAGATATCTTGCAATACCCGCTTTTGGAGATCTCTTGTACCCTATACGGGCCTTCCCATTTAGGGTAAAATTTGGTGGTTGGGGTCCCCCTCATGACTTGAGTTGCCATTTTGAGCACCAGGTCTCCCACCAAAATTTGTCATGGTACCACCATGGTATTGTATTGTCGTCGCAGTCTTTCATGGTACCGTTCAAGCTTTTCTTTAGCCTTGTCTCGAAAGTCAACTAAGGCCTCTAGGGCGGTTGGTCGGTTATCTTCCTCGACCAAGCTTCGAAGTCTCATTCGAGCCGAAGGTATTTCTATTTCGGCGGGCAAGATAGCTTCTTCACCATAAACCAAAGCATATGGGGTCTCGCCTGTAGGCTTTCTTTTCGAAGTTCGATATGCCCATAACGCTATTGGTAGTTGTTCTGCCCATGTCTTCGGATGATCATCTAGGGTTTTTGATAAAATTTTTATCAAGGTTTTGTTTGTAGCCTCTGCTTGTCCATTGCCTTTCGGGTAGTAGGGTGATGATTTGTAATGTTTCACCCTGTATCTTTCCATCAAATTTTTGACATCCCTATTGATGAAGGGAGTTCCATTGTTGGACAAAATGATCTTCGGGATCCCGAAACGGCAAACGATGTGCTCCTTGATAAAATTTGCCACTGCTGGTCCCGTGGCCTTCTTTAAGGGTACTGCTTCCACCCACTTTGTGTACATCTCAGTGGCAGTTAAAATCCATATGTTACCCTTAGAATTAGGGTGAACAGGACCTATAAGATCCATTCCCCATGTATGAAAGTGCCATGGTGTTACCAAGGTTCGCAAATCCACGACAGGAGCATGGATCAAGTTTCCATGTATTTGACAAATGTGGTACTTTTTAACAAATTCTAAACAATCTCCCTCCATCTTTGGCCAGTAGTAACCATGATCGATAAGTTGTTTGTACAACTTGGCTCCCCCTTGGTGTTCATCCTTATGCATTTGGTAAACCAAATCTTTGGCTTCACCTAGTTCCAGACATCGTAGGGGCTTGCCATTGAATCCTCTTCTAAATAATTCTCCATTTTGTAAGAAGAATCGTTGTGACTTCCTCTTGATTATAATTGCGTCTTTCTTTTCGGTCGGAAGAGTCCCACTTTGTAAGAACTCTACATAAGGGATTCGCCAATCCACTATGTCTTCAATGAAGGCGTATTCATCCTCACCATGGTATTCTTGGCATGAAACATATTGGCATTGTAGGGCATCTGCTTCCTTCTTCATTTTAGGCCAATTTTACCCTTGATGTTGCAGCCTACGATACAGGCCTATGTCTACTAATCCGCAGTTCTCGTCATGCACCTGATGCAAGACTCTATTTGCTTCCTGCTTCCCCAAGCATCGTGTCAACACACCGTCTGCTTCTTTGTGATACAAGACACCTTTGATGATGTTATACTTCTGTAATGCCACGATAGGTATTGTTCCCTCCTTTGTTTGCAATTGATGGTAGATGTCATGTCTCTAATCATCTATCATATCTTTGGGGAACAAGTTTAGCACCGTGGTTAGGAGGGTTCTCTTTATTACCTTTACATCCAAGCCCTCTCCTTGGACATAGACTCGAGACGCTACTGTTGCTAGTGCATCAGGTTGTTTATTTTGTCCTCTTGGCACATATTCAATCATCACCTTGTTGAAAGCCTCCATCACCTTTTGTGCTACAGTTCGTTATGGCGCCAAGATAGGTTCCTTCACTCCGAATTGGCCTCTTATCTGTTGCACTATGAGGTTTGAATCTCCCTTTACTTTAAGATGTTTGGGTCCCAATTCTTGAGCCACCAACAATCCTAGTATGAACGCCTCATATTCCGCTTCATTGTTTGTGCAAGGGAAATCCAATTTGTATGATAAGGCCACTTCATTTCCTTCTTTAGTGGTCAACACCTTTCCTGCTTCGCCTTTACCTTCTGCAGATGATCCATCAAAAGCCAAACTCCACCATTCTTGGTCCTCATCCATCAACTCAATTGATTCTACTTCCACCCCTAGTAGATCCTCGTAAGGGGTTCAGATTCTCCATTTGGAAATCGAGCGCCAGTAGTGCGCCAAGGCTTGACATCGGATCGCCTTCGGTGTTACACACTTGATGTCGTATTCTGAAAGAATCATCATCCATCTGGCAGGTCTTCCTACTAATGATGGCTTAGTTAATAGGTATCTGATTGGATCAGTTCTTGTTGTAAGCTTTATTTCATGTGCTAAAAAATAATGCCGCATTTTCTGCGCAATGAACACCAATGCTAGGCAATGCCTCTCCACCTGTGAATACCTGGTTTCCAGTCCTCTGATTATTCGGCTAATGTAATATACGGGTTTCTCTTCTCCATCCACCTCCTGCGTGATCAATCCACCTATGGACTTCTTGGTAGATGTGATGCACAACTGCAATGAAATTCCTCTTTGTGGCACTACCATTGTTTGTGCTGAAGCCAAAATTATTTTTACCTTCTCAAACGCCTGTTGTTGGTCTTGCCCCCAATCCCATTGTGCCTTTCCTTTTAGCAATTTGCTAAAAGGTTCTGTGACTTCGGCTAATGCTGGCATGAATCTCCTCATGTATGAAACTTTCCCTAGGAAGCTTTTTAATTGTTTCTGTGTTTTTGGTGGGGGCATCTCTGTGATTGCTTTCGCCTTGCTTAGGTCTACCTCTAAGCCTCTGTTGTGCACTAAGAAGCCCAAGAATTTTCTAGCCGTCATCCCAAAGGCGCACTTCTTTGGATTCATCCTCAACTTATACCTTCGGTACCGCTCAAACACTTTCCTCAGGTCCTCCACATGAGTTATCGCCTTTTTGGATTTCACTACTATGTCATCCATGTAGTCCTCCACTATATCATGAATCATGTCATAAAATATGGTGTGCATTGCCCTTTGATAAGTTGCCCCCGCATTCTTCAACCCGAATGGCATAACTACATAGTAGAAGTTCCCAAATGGGGTACGAAAGGCTATCAACTCTGCATCTTCTATGGACATCTTTATCTGATTGTAACCTATAAACCCGTCCATGAATGACATCATTTCATGATTAGCCATTGCATCTACCAAAGTGTCTATGTTGGGTAATGGGTACATGTCCTTCGGGCATGCCTTGTTCAAATCTCTGAAATCCACATATATTCAGAATGTCATGCCCATTTGATTTCTTTTACCCAGACAATGTCTTTGGATAGCCATGTTGGATGTTGAATTGGCTTGATGAACCTTACTTCCAGCAACTTCTTGATCTCTTCCTTTATTTGAGTTTCGACTTCGGGTGCATAGTTGTGAGGTGCTTGCTTCACTGTCTTCATTCCTAGGCGTATGTTTATATTGTGTTCCACAAGATCCTTGTCAATTCAGGGCATCTCGTCGTAATTCCAGGCAAAGACATCCCTATACTCTCGCAATAATTGTACATGCTCCTCTTTCTGGTTAGCACCCAGCTCCTTGTTAACATAAGTTGGTCTTGGCGTTCCTCCCTCTGTTGCCAAATTAACTTCATTTAATTCATTTTGTTGAGGTTTTGGCCTATCCTCGAAGCATTCTGGAGCTGGTTCTACCTTCTATTGTACAACTCCTCCTTCTTCATTATTGCTAGAGTGGGGGACACCTCCTGAGCCATTGGGTTCACATGCTTCCTTAGGCTCTTCCCCCTTGCACCGTCACAATCAAAACACCACCTTTCCGTCGGGTTTAACAACCCTCTCCCATTTTATCTTCTAGCCCTCGTCAGATTGTGTCATTCGCTTGGCATTTATTATATTTCTAGCATCTTCAGGGTCTGCTGGCCTTTTCTTTTCTTTTCTTCCTTCTTTCTCTAGGTCTACTACCACTGGCTTCTTGTTTTTGGAACATTCTCCGTGTTCTGAGGTTTTCTTCTTCTCTTTTTCTGCAGGCACGAACCTATCTTCTTGCACTTCCTCCCAGCTTGCTAGTCTTAGGGAATCAGGTCTTGCAATCTAGTTCTCTCCCTCTTCAGCAACATCATCAAAGAAAGTTGCTTCAGTGATGTGTGCCTCCTCTGGTCCAAAGGGATTTCGAGTTGCTGGTACCTTCACTTCTCTCCCTTTCTAGATAGCCTTCAAGAATTGATGAAATACCGAGGGTACCACCCCGTAGTCATTTTTCCAAGCCCTTCCTAGCAAGACATGATATGATGCATCCACCTCGGCAACATGGAACATTACAGGTCCTCGAATCTTCCCAACTTGCATGTCCACCTTGATGTGCCCCAAGGTTCTTGTGCTCTGGTTGGCAAATCCTGTAATGTTTGTTTGTTCCTTCACAATCTTCTTCTCTGGTAGGCCTAACCGTTTAAACACGGTGTAGGGCATAATATATACAGACGCTCCATTGTCAATGAACGCCCTCCGCACATCGATGCCATTGATTACTGCTGTCACATACAACGGCCTGTTGTGCGGGTATCTTATCTCTCTATCAGCTTTAGAGAAAGATATCTTATTTTCTTCTTCCTCCATCGTCTTCACAAATCCTTTACTTATGGCCATGCAAGTCTCCTGCGCCTCTAAGCGGCTTTGATAATTGCCCGGTTGCTTCAATCCTCGCTTCCTCGCCAATCCTATCCGATCAAAAATTTTCGAACTCGCTCGTTTCATCAATGCCATCACCGCAGCCCTCGGATCACACTCCTCCTTTTCTTCCATCATCATCTCCACTTCTAGGCTTTGTGAATAATGATGTCAGACGCTTCCTTCCCTTGTGGTTTGGCAATGGCTTGTCATGAACGCTACTTTCCTTTCCAAGTTCAAAATCCCCATTTGCCACCTTCTCGTGGAATATCCTCTGCAGGCTATAACAGTCCATAGTTGAGTGTCCCGCGTATTGGTGGAATACACAGAAGTCTGGTCTTCTCTTCATTTCTTCCGTCACTGCAAATCTAGGCCTTGGGGGTTTCACCACCCCATGTTTAACCCATTGTTCATACAGACCCTTGAATGCTTTCTCACTACACGTGATAGCCTCTGGGACTGGATTTCTTGCATATTTGTCTCCAGGCTTTCCTCTGCTTATATCAAAATTCTTCTCATGCTTCTCCCTCTTGCCCCTTGTGGTTTTGACTGAGAGTCAGCCAAGGCCACAGTTGCTGTCCTCTTGCCCTTCCATGTAACCGTCGCTTGGTTAGTGGGCAATGTCATAATTCCTCCCAAGTCTTGGGCAAAAGATGAGAGGGTCACGAAGGAATCACAAGCCTTGGTGATGAGGTGGGGCTTAAAAGCATCTGAGGCACCATTGTTGCAAATGCTGACTAAGTTCTTTTCTTCAATCGGCTCTGCGCACTTCTGTGCCTGGGCCCTAAACCTGTCAACATAATCTGACAACTCCTCATTCGGTTTCTGCTTGAACCGCATGAGCTCCACAATGGTTACCTATTTTTGCACGTAGAAAAATTTCTTGAAATATTGTAATTTTAGGTCATCCCAATCATGGACTGACCCCTTCTCCAAATTGTAGTACCAACTAAAGGCACTATCCGTCAAAGTCTTGTTGAATTCCCACATCAACAAGTTGTGGTTGATCACTTCATCATATCCGAGCCATGGAGACATTGACTCTACAAACCTTGCAATATGTTCCCTGGCATTTCCTTTCTCCTTGTTGTATTTTAGAAACTGCAGGGGATGTTCAATATACCCTGTTGGGTAAGGTTGCCTCCGAATGTGTGCAGGGTAAGGAGGAGTAAAGTCCAACTCCGAGGGTCGAGATGTCTGTCTGCAAAATTGATTGATCACGTCGATCATATCATCCTTCGTCACGTACTGGCTTGTGGCGTGAACTCTCTGGGGTGTTGTGATATACTGCTGCATCGGCAATGTGTATGGTAGAGATGTTGGTTGATTCACACTTGCATCATGCACCGCTAGCAGTGGTGGCAGTTGCTGGCTCACTCGCTGGACATTGCTTGGAATGGTTGGCATTTGCACCTGTGAAAATGATGGGATAGCAGTTGGGATGATGTTTGTCTGAGGTTAGCTTGCTTCCAACCTAGGTTGTGGCACGTCACCACTGTTCTGGGCCTCCTAGTTGATTATTAGAACCGACTGACTTTCCATCGATGGAGGTACAATCTGGTTCTCTTTGTTGTTGCTACCATTGTTGTTATCTTCCACTCCTGCTTGTTCCCCATGCGAACTTCCTGGGAACATGGCCTTGAAAGTGGGAATCTGATCAATCCGTCAAGGAAATTCCCATCTCCTCTTGCTTCCTCTACATTTCCAGCATTATGGCCATCATCATCCCTTGCCCTTCTTGTGCTTCCTTCAATGCCTTGAGCATCTCCAGTTGCACAACATTCGTCTGGTCTCCACCTGCATCCTCTCCTTGCCTTTCTGCATTGCTTTGTTGTTGATTGGCCATATGTGGTGATGTCGAACTCCCTTCTAAAGCGTCTTCAATAAGTGGTTGGTCAAAATCCAGGTTTGTGCCTTGGAATGCTTGAGTTACTTGACTTGGAACTAGCTCCGATGAGGTAATGCTATTTGTTGGTGAAACAGCTCTTCCTGTAGTTCTCCCACTTCGAGTTGTGGGCATACCCTTCATGAATTCTACACCTCCCCAGCAGAGTCGCCAATTAAATATGGGCAAGGAAATCGTACCTTGCTAGGGTTAGGGTTTCGTGTGGTCACGAGGAGGAGAGAAATCCACAAAGAGCACCTAAATTGATTGGTTGATTGAAGAGGGAGAACGATAGGTGGGCGACATCTAACGACGCACGGCAGAACTCCCTAGAATCCGGAACCGTGTTAGGGTAGCAGGGATTCCAAGAGCCTTCTTGAGTCCTTCGAGTTGAGAGAATGTTCAAACCCCTTTAGTGCTTTTAGGTGGAATCTCCAAGCCTTTAAGTCACCAAAAGGGTCCCTTAATCTTCCAAGAGTCAAAGTCTTGAGTCTGAAGAGAAGTCCCCTTCCCAATGGAATGGAAGAGGTATTTATAGGGTTTTCTGGAAAGTAGTTGAAATTCAGATAAGGCACACTTAGAAGGGGGGTTGAATAAGTGTGGATACAAACTATGACCAATTAAAAAAATTAAACTAAGTTATTGAATGCAGTCAACTGAATTAATGAATGCAGCTTGTTGAAAGAATATGGTCTACCGAATTGAATTTTTGTTTAAGAAAATATCTTGGTGTTTTTGTAAATAAAATATTTAATGATAACCAAAAATTCTCACGATTAAATTTTATATAACAAACAAATAAACTTGAATGAAATTAAATTAAATCAAGTAATAAAAAATAACACCAAGATTTTTACGTGGTTCGGCTATTACCCTCTATAATAATAGCCTACTCCACATCCAATACCAACTAGTATTGGAGACTCTCTTTTATTTCTTTAAAAGACTCTTGTTACAATACAGATTCTATAAAATTGAATAACAATAATTCACTTGAGCACTCTTGCTCCTTGTGCACCAATGCACTCCTTAAGCACCTATGCTTTCTTGAACCTGTTTGTAAACAAACCTTAATCCACCTGGATTAAATCCCTTAGACAACACTTAGTCTAAAAACAAATTTAAGATTACAATGATAGAGGTCTAATGATCAAAGCAAATAAGCAATTTAACAATGCAAGGCTCAACTAATGAATGCAATGATCAAATAGAAATAATAAAAGATATCACCAATATAATGCCCACGAAAATTGACTGAAATCAATGAATCAGCAGCTCAAAATTTGCACCAAGAATAGAATAGCTTTCAAAGTATATGAGTGCAAAAATATTAATTCAAGTGTTGTAAGTGTTGTAATCGATGATCATCGTTTCTCGCCTATTTTTATAGCCCAATATATTACCGTTTCTCATACAACACATTTTCGTTGTAACAATAATAACGTTGCCAATAAAAATCCCAAAGATAAGCTATAATATTGTTACTGTTGGAAACAAAAAATATAGACTATGTCAAAGATAAGCTAAAAAGATAATAAGTTCCGTAAAACATGTAGCCCATAATCATAATCGCCACCTTAATAAAGTATGGCGAATATCTCCCATCGCACGTAACTTTATTAATACTAGACTCTTAGAAAATGTTAGTTCCAGTAATTAATGGCAACACGCATCATCCCAAGATAATCATTACTATCAATTTCCAATATATATGCAGCTTTTAGACTTCTAATCAAGATCCACTACCACCATATATATTATACTTCCTTTCTAATATATAACCAATCCGTAATAAATGGAAAGAAGATCACAATGCATTAATACGTGTATCACTTGAACAGAACTCCTACGCATGCATGCTAACATTTCTCTTGATAGCAAATAGCAGTGAATAACATATTTGGGACATGCACAAAATATTAATTAATGCACACATAAAATGTCCTAGAGCCTTGAATTGAAAAATTAAATATTTGCAATGACCTTACATATTTTCCTTTAAGACTCAAAAATTCTTCAAACTTCTTGAGTAATCCATCAAACACTTCTTGAAATAGTTTCCTGAAATCCACAATACACAATTTAGTACCAACGAGCAAGTCATCATCAAAACATAAGGCTAGAACGTGATATAATCAATAGTAGTCATGTGCGAGGCACATGTTTTCAGAAAAATTTCAGAAATGCCCTTTAGTCATTAGAATAATGCCCATATTGTCCTGTCCTTATAGCCACCAATTCAATCCCTCAATCAATTCCCAAATCGAGCCGCCTCCACGAGTCTTCTGCCTCGAGACACGTGGAGGCTTCTCCCGGATCTAGCACATTTATTTTTGACTTTTTTCGTCTTCATTCCATTAGGTTATGCGAACCCTAATTTGCACATTTAATGAGGCCATGTAACCCTAATTGCGCATTTAATTCAATTAGATAATGTGAACCCTAATTTTATACTTGGACCCACAGTTATATTTGGTTAAGTATTATAAGCAAATTTTTATTTATATTAACAGAAAATATAAATCTTAATATATAATTTTGTTACTTAATAAATATTCTTATCGTAAAAGAGAATGGATATAGAGTAAAATATACTAACACCCAATGTAGATAATCATAATAGTATTCACCACCCCTCTAGCTTTTTAAGTAACAGTAAGTATCCCCTAGTCTACAATATGTAACAATCACTACCTCTAGTGTGGTTGACCAACTAATATCCAAAAATATTTTTGATATAATGTCTAATACACCTGATAGACACGTAATTAATACATTTTAATATTCCTATATTTATTATTTTATTTAACTAATACATTTTATTTTGTTTTGTAGGAGATAACATTTGGAGCAAATAAAGGATTTATATCTAACCTTTAAAGATAAACAATGACTCTTAGAGGATTACCATATAGAGATGAAAGTCAAGATGGAAAAAAGAAATTGAAGGGAATAAAATTGTCCAAGTTCAATGAACCTAAATTAGGACAAAAATCCTTTTGTTTTAGAGAGAGGCGACTTGTTATTTCACTACTACAAAATACTAAATAAACAACACTTAAATCACAATATTTTTTATAAGAACGTTGTGGTATTTTTTTCCCACAACATTAAAAAAAATGTTATGGATATAAATACAAAAACGTTATCTATTTAAAAATGATATTTTTTAGTTTTAACTACATAACTTTTAAAAAAAAAAAAACGTTATGTATCTAAAAAACACGGAGCTAAAAAAACGCTGAAATCAATTTGAAATTAAAATATAACGCGAGCACTCTCTTGCAGCACAAAACCCTAGCATCTCTTCTCTCTCACTTTCGAATCCGTCCTGATCTCGTGTCTCTTCTTCTCACCACGCCGTCCCAGCTCCGGCTCCGGCCGTCGACTGCTCCACCATCGTTCTAAACATGGTGTCTCTTTGAATGTCACCAAAGCCTGACTCTTCCATCCGCCTGCAAAATCTCTGCCCCTTCTGTTAGCAATTGTGGAGGTATGGGGTTTTCCCCCATTTTTTGTGGACTATAGTTAAGAAATTAGATTCCCTTTCTCACATACCCTTTATCACAACACCAAAATCAAGAAAACCCATTTTCCGATCTTGAACTGTAACAAGGGGATTGAAGTTTTCGTCCCGGATATCGTGTGGAATAGTTTGACTAAAGAAGTTATGTTAGAAAGATTCTGCATCATAATACAGATGCAACACCGATAGAATCAAAGTAGATGAAAAAAATATGTTTTAGTTCAGTAGGATCTTTAATTTTTTGTCTATAAATTCCAAATTAGTAAATATACTTTGGGGTTGATTGAATTTTTTAGGTTACAGGCAAAGCAGTTATGCTTGATGAAATCATTAATTATGTTCAATCACTACAATGACAAGTTGAGGTATGGTAGTCAAATTTTCTGTAGTCTTTCTTTCAGGTTTCATTAGGTATTTTTATCTTTTTATATGTCTTTGGTTTATATACAACATGAGAGTTAAACTTTGTTCAGAGTTTTGGTTGGGATACAGGAACAACGTCAATCTATTGGGTCATTTAACATTTTGCTCTAAAATAGATTGAAATAGCTAATAGCTTTCATAATGTTTAGGAGTTATTTCTCTTGTTTAATGTTTTAACCAGATCTTGATTGCAATTTTGTCATCATTTTTTGATATGATTATGTTTGTTCTAATTTAAAATTCTACAATACTGGCAGCTGTGTAGCATTTCCAAATGAAGACTGGGACATCGCAGATTTAACTTTGCAGTTCTGGTATCCTCTATATTACTTTGCATTGTCAAATTAAAAGTGAAAATTTTAAAAATTGACCTACATTAGAAATTAGTGAACTAATTGAAACATGTTAAATCTCTAGCTCTATGGGTGATGGGGATCAATCTTTAAGCCGTCATCGACATGGATGATGGATTATTTATATAATTATGCTAGTTTATTATTCCAGATTTTTTATTTAGAGTATTAGTATTTAGAAGTTCTTTATTGGGGTATGACTGGTTTTATGCTAGATGGCAGATGTATTCATGCTGTCGTGATCTGTGTAATTTAGATAAACTAGTTTGTTTCGAATTCAAAGCTTTGTAACTTTGAAATTGCTTTACTTTTCTCCAGGTGTAGTCTTGCAAGAAGTATACTTGAGTTCAAGGAGTTTGAAAGGCAGGATGTGAAACAAAAGATTAAAAAACTAGATGATAAACTTGAAAAGGCAAGTGAACAAGTGGTCATCACATGTATCCAATGATTTTTTTTTAGATTTTAGATTTAGGATTCAGTAAAGATCACTGACATCACAAAGAAGTTTGAGGAGTCAACTGATCTGATTCCACAACTGGAAACTGATCTGTTCACGGAGTCACTTACATGTTTTTTGTTTTGACTTCCGATCATGAGTAATTGATTATATATGATACATATTTTTGGACTTGTCTACTTTTGCTGCAACTATGTTTCTCTTTGTTGAATTTGTTTTTGGACTTCGAACTTCCACTAAAGGTATGCATTTCTTTAAGAGAGGATTACTTTTTACACAATCATTTCTGATAACATATAATTCTAATATGGTTTTGAGTTTGTTTAGCATTACAGGAAATTTCGGCATTAAGCATTTGTTATCAATAATTTGATTAATTTCTTATAAAGTTTTTCCTTTTACTTTTTGTATATAGGGAATAGTCGCTTCAACCAAAGTGAATTCTCCCTAGATACATCTATTCAATTTAATTCGGGAATCTATCCCGATTCCAAATATATGGATTGTGCTAAAGATTCAAAACCTATTTTCAGCTTTTTCCGTAAATCAATTGCGAAATGCTTTTCTAGAATGCCCAATATCGCTTTTACATCTTCTATGCGAAAATGTTCAATTTTCATAAGGTCTTCTTGACTGTTATTCAAAAGGTCCAATAATGTATATATATTGGACCTTATAAGGCAATTATAGATCCTGGGAGGCAGTTCTGATTGGTCAATAAAAATCGATTTCAATGCTATTTTTTTTTGTTTTTCTTAGTTTAGTCAATTTCTCATGAAAGGTAAAAGGGGTAAAGGAACCGTGTGTTGATTGTCCGCTAAATGTTAGTTTTCTTCTTCGTATGTAAAAAGGAATAAATAAATCAATCAAATTACGGGAGGCTTGATGAAGTGCTTCTTTAGGAGTTAAACTTCCATTAGTCCATATTTCAAGAAAGAGTATATCTTGTTTCTCATTCCCATTAATAATTATATTAATAAGAATTTTATTAAAATAAAATATAATAGAATGATATATTAATTCGCTATTGTATTTTATATACAAATACAATAGCGAATCTAATGAATGATTCATGAACAGTTCACCTTATATTTTCTCTGTTTGGAAACTTCAAAGAACCATAAATTATGAAGTAACTTTAATGATCTTCCCTTATAGCCTATGAAGCATCTGTTTTTTTGCTGTTGCTGATGCTTGTTCTTTCTCTTCCAGGAGATTAATGGATCATCCGATACACAGCAATAAGAAGAAAAAGAGGGGAAGACCGCCAAAATCATTGCCTGAGAAACGGATAGGTTCAATGTAGAATATAATAATTTGAATCTGCATTTCATAGATTTTCTTAGTCTAAAATATAAATATAAAGATTTTTTTTGTAGGTGATGGAAGCATCACAGCTGAAGGTGTGTTAAGGGAAATGGTTGTAAAAGATTGTGTAATGAATAAAGTTGAATTAAATAATGGGATGGAACATCTGAAGCTAATGACAACTGATGATAAGCCTAATGAAGATCAATTTCTGCTGTCTAGAAATGACTCTGAAGTTTATTATAGCTGATAAGAAGCTTTTGAGCGATCTTCATAGGCATAATGACATACATAGCATAAGAGACATTCCCCTAGCTGAGAATGATAACCAGGCAAATGAAAAGGTTTTAAGAAAAAGAGCTAAGCGACTCAAGAAAACTGTGTCAAATGGACAAGGACAAAGGAGCACAACTGTGGACAGTGAGTGTAAAATTCAAGGTATGTGTTGGAATTTGTTGTATAAGTGATATTTATAAGGGAATATTCAGCTTGGTATTGCATTGGCATTACTGTTTTTGGTGGATGATTGGTTTTTGTGCTTTTAGCTTGATGTAATTTGTAATTACTCCTAGTATAATCAGTTTGGGTCCTAGCATTCATGGCAATCAAACTGACCATTAGCTTTTCATTTAACACTTGCTCCTTAAAGAATAATTTGTTCTTTCATGCATGGATTGGTATTGAAAGATGAAAATATGACCGAGAATTTTGGACTGCCAGTTCCACGTGTGCGAGATCAGAATATTCTTTAAGGTGTCCAATTAAAGAAAGAGTTCCCCAGTTTGCCACTGTTGTTCCCTTGAGAAAAAAAATTCCGTCTTTGTGATAACTTGTCTCTGTTTTCTGTGATAAAACTATTGCTGCATATTGCAGATTGTCAAGATGTATTCGCTGATATGAATGATGATGATCAACTTGATGTGGTTTAAAGGTACCAATCCCAAACAATTATCAAGAGCTTCACCTGTTGGGAGTCTTGGCCAAAGTGCCAAGGCAATTGATAAAAAAAACGAAAATGGCTATTATGTTGGCATCTAGTATGGGCTTTTTTTTCTTGTATTTTATTTTTTGCTAGTAGCCCTGAAATTATGGTCATATGTCTTCTCTAATAATGCTATAATGTTATTATCCATGTTGGCTCATTGAATATCTAAATATCTGTTATCTGATAATTTATATTTCGTATTTTGAATGTCATGCATCAATACCTGACTAATGCAGTGCTGCAGGCTAAGAGTGCAAGTGACAATGATGGTCTAGTAGGTTCTTCAAGGAATGCATTTGATGATGGACTACTAGATTTACTTGAAGGGAAGCTTACTGTTCTTCGGTTTCAAATAAAGATCAAAGAGGAATTAGAGGCTATTGCTTCTAGGCTATTGTTTCTAGGTAATCAAATTCACAATTCAATATAGTAGTAATTTATATTGAAAAGTGAATTTGAGATGTATATATGGATAGTTTGGTATATATTTTGTGGATGTAGTAATTTGAAACTGTAAATGAATTGTATTATTGGGATGCATTTTGAATGGTTGATACATTTTGCCTTTAAATTTAAATGAGAATTTAGACCTTTTAGCTATATATCATGGCATTAGCATATTGCAGGTGCATTGGTATTGTTGGTGAATCACAATATTTTTTTATTTTTTTTAATCTACACCATTTTAAAAACGTTGTGGAATCATATCTTCTACAACGTTTTTATCCAAAAAGTTATGGAATCATACATTCTACAACGTTTTTATCTACATGTTAATTTTTGAAAAACAAATCTACAACATTTTTTTCCTAAAAAACGTTGTGTATTGTGCTTAATTACAACGTTTTAAAAACGTTGTGTAAGGGTGTCAAATAGACGACACCCTTAACCACGATATTTTTCTGACTGAAATCACAACGTTTTTTCCGCGTTATCTATTTACTGTTTTGTAGTAGTGTTTTTTTCTTTTCCTTAGTTTTTCACTGGTGTAGAAGGGAGTAAGATAGTTAGAGTTTGTCTTTTCTCTTATTCCAATCACGTGTGGTACTACTGTCAGGGAAGTATTTGTAATTTTCTTTTATTTATATAATAGAAATTCTCTTTTTAATTATTGTTCTTATTTCATGTAAATAGTAGTACTAATATTATTTATTCTTGTTTTTAATTTCATGGCTAGCTAAATTTCTAATACCTAGGATTATGATGAAACTAAGTATTTCATAATAATATTTTCTTTCTGTTCCAAAATTAATGCCTAATTATTTTCACCTTTATATTTTCCTCCACATAAATTGCATATGATTTTTATATTGATTGCGAGGTTTTGATAAGTTATAGTTAATCTGTGAATTTTTCATAACTTATGCTTGCCCATATTAATTATATGAATCATTATTTTTAAAGGGAAGGAAAAATAATTTGGGAATTGATTTAGGAAATAAGAAATTATTTATTATGTTAATATTTGGTGGATTCTAATTCCTAGGTATCTTCATTTTCGTTATTAATTAATAGTTTGCATAATTTAGTTAATAAATCTTCTCCACCATTTTTGTTTCTAATTTGCCTAAAATATTAATTAAGGATATATTAAAGAATTAATCTAGTCTCTGTGGTTTGACCTGCACTTGCCAAATCTGTGACACCCCCAAAATAGGTATACATCACCCATTTTGAGTCGCTAAATACATGGTACAGAATACAAATACAAACTTAAATATACAACATGAGCTGTGAGTTTTAATACAAATATTGTCTTCTAGACAATATTCAAACTCAAAATAAGTCCTCAATACATTTATTATCACACTATTTCATAGAATAGTGAGGACTACTAATGCAAACATCTGGACCGTCACTCCGTTCCCCGACTAGTCCCAGCTATATTCTCATTTCCTGAAAAGAACAATGAAAGAAAAGGGTGAGCTCAACTAGCCCAGTAAGAAATATTATGACTAAGATAATGCATAATAAATTATCGTTAGCCTTCAATAGTGTTAAACTGATAAAATACAATAGACATCAAGTTTAACTACAGCAGAACAAGCAATCCATTAGAAGAGTCAAATAGAACATGATATCTACTATCTTCTATGATTTAAAAGAATTTATCATCAATTTTATCGGTGAGACTTAGCTTAATAAATAATCCACATCATCGAATCACCCCAGCACTACGGCCAAGGATATTCATTAATATCACGACCACAAATTATCAATGCACTACTGGCCAAGGATATTCGTGTTTTAATCAATTCATGATCATGCCAACAACTGTCTATCAATGCACTACGGGCCAATAAGGACTTTTAACACATCATTTATAACATTACGGTCTTGATTATACCGAATAATCCCTGGTCATAATCATACCAAGTCCATCTATGCAGTACGGCCACAGATGACTTTCAACATAATATAAGCATGATGATGATGACAATGATATAAGAATTCAATTAAAAAAAGCAAAGGATAAATTTTTAAAGATATATAATTTAATTTATCCAGAAAGCAATAACGTCCAAATTGTCAACATGATACTGCTTTGTGGAGTAAAATTCAAGAATAAAATTGTACCAAAAATGATTTGGACAGAAAACGAACCAATTTTTATCATGAATAGTGCCCCAGGTGAATAGTACTTGAGTGAATAGTACTTTGGGAATAGTAACCCCATGAATAGTACTCCGACATGAAAAAGTTAAATCTTATTAAAAATGCTCAGAATAATATTTTCATGAAAAGATACTAGATGAAGCGCAAATTGAAAGTAGTATGCACACAAGCCAATCATGTTTGATGATAAAGCATGTACTTTGTAACAATCTTATTCATTTATTAATAAAAAGTATTAATTTATTAAAGGCTATTAATTATCTACATGATGCTGTTTTATAATATGTGATAAACCCATAGTTTTAAGCAATGCTTTTAGAATAATGATGATGATCATTCTAATGAGATCTAAATTCTTAGAAAGCTTAAAACTAAAATAGTTCCCAATCGTTGGATTACTAAATTGGGGATTAGTGAATCCGGATAGATTGGTACATACGTTGCTTGCTCATTGGATGAGGATGATTGATCTCATGATCATTTGTGTGGAGACACTAAAGCAAGTATGTAGGTGCTTATTAGAGAATAAGTTCACTGAACGTGGCTCGCTAAGGAATACCTAATGGAGTTTTATTTGCCTGTCAATAGGAATTCTCGTAGTGATAGTAGTACAAGTGATCCTTGGACTTGAGATCATCATAGTATCTTGTGTATGATGAGTTATACTTTGACTTATTCCTTAAGACCCTTAGGGTATATCAAAGGGTATGCTTGGGTATAATAAATTGTACATGGAGATAATGTATGATCAATAAAGAATCTACCACTTTAATAAAAGAAGAGAAATGTCCTATGTGATTCGATAAATGACAACCCAAAGAGTCCTTGGTTAAGGCGTAATGAAATTAGAAAGGAGTTTCTAATTTGCATTATTTGAGTTGTGCATTTAAGAGTCGAAATACATATAATTAAATAAAATAAGACTCGAGCGGTAATTCCATGTCTTATATTTAATTGGGACATCAGTATGGTGGAAGGATTGAATTGACTCAAGTAACTATTTACTCAAAGGTTCTTTAATGATTAATGTTGAAATCTATATTATCCGGAAAGTCGTTGATCGCTAGGGAGGCTTATCCCTATTGTAGAATAAATATTATTTAAATAAATTAATTGTTTAATTTATTTATTTAAATAAGATTAGAATTGTTCTAATTGATTTATTCACAACGGTTTAATATGGAGAACCTAAAGGGTCACACCATAAAAGGAAGAATAATTATTTAAGAAGTAAATGGCATAATCGTAATAATATGTTATGTATATTTAATTTAATCTATGGTGATAGAATAAATTAAATAGCTTAATATTTATTATTTAATATTTTAGAAATATTAAATATAAATTAATAAGAGGAGTCTTATTAATATTATTACAATTATTATTATTTTAATTCCTAAAAGAGTTTAGGAATTAATTTAATATAAGTACTTCTCATTTATTCCTAATTGGATTAGGAAGGAAAATTAGTTAAAGGAGTTTAATTAATTATCCCTAATAAGATTAGGGAGCTTAATTAATTAAAAGAATTAATTAATTAAAAACCAATTCCTTAATTGTTAAGGTGGGTTGTCCACATCTATAAATAAGAGGAGTCTTATTATGGGTGGTAATGGGTTGTTGACTTTTACAACGTAATAATTCCAATTTGTTGGGAGTACACCTTTTCTATAGAGATAGAAAAACTAGGGTTTAGCCAACCACCCTTCTTCTTGAATTTTCTTCTTCCTTGGTGGATCACCTCTAGAGGCCAAACACATGGGTGGCTAACGTTGATCAAAGGAAGGAACCAAACCCGGTGGATTCAAGTTGAACGCGAAAAGGATTGGAGGTGAACTTGTATACCGAGGGAAGCTCGATCTTCAAGGGTATGATTTTATTCTTTATCTTTTCGTTTAATTAATAATTATGCATAAAGGATGATCCGTATATGGTTTGTAAATTTTAAACTCGATTTTACCACGCTCAAGCACTTTTTATGCAATTTGATTGCGTTATGAATATTACAAACCTAATACGGTGGCATCAGAGCCAAACCTTTATGCGAATTATTAATTGTTCAAATTTAATTTATATATTGATATGTGTTTAGAACAATTTAATTGGGCATAATTTTATTGTATAAAATTTAAAAAAAAAAAAAAGCGCATTTTGAAAAACCGTGCACCGATCCAAATTTTGTCATTTTAAATAAAGGAACTAATTAGTATACATATATATATATATATATATGATATACTAGTTATTATATATATATATAATAGTTATATATATATAATATATTATTATATAATTAAAATAAAAAAATTTATTTTAATTTTAAAATAAAAGGTTTATTTTAATATTAAAATATAAAGTTTTATTTTAATTTTAATAATTTTATAATTAAAATAAAAAGGTTTATTTTTAATCTTAAAATAAAAGGTTTATTTTAATATTAAAATAAAAGATTTATTTTAATTTTAAAATTAAATTTCATGCTAACTAATTAGAGTTGGAATTGGATTCCATGATAACTAATTGGAGTTGAAATTGTATTCCATCTTTCCTTAAATAAAGGAGTTTATTTAGATATGAAATAGGATTTCATATTATTCAAAATAAAAGAGTTTATTTGTGAATAGGAAAGAGAATCCTAATTTCCTTAAATAAAGGAGTTTATTTAAATATGAAATAAGATTTCATATTATTCAAAATAAAGGAGTTTATTTGTGAATAGGAAAGAATATCCGTGTTTCCTTTAATATTTTTTTTTTACATGGAATTGGATTCCATAATTAATTAAAATAAAAGAGTTTATTTTAATTAAAGATTTTTTTTACATGGAATTGGATTCCATAATTAATTAAAATAAAGGAGTTTATTTTGATTAAAATTTTGATTAAAATTTTGATTAAAATAAAATAGTTTATTTTATTCAAAATTAGATAAATTAAAATAAAATAGTTTTATTTTGATTTAAATTTGGATTAAAATAAAGGAGTTTATTTTGATTCAAAAATAGATTTTATATCTTGACTAAATTTGCTCATTAAATGATATCAATATATATATTAAATGTTTATTATTCATGAGATGAATGTTATTTATTGATGCATATGGTGATGTGTATGATAATAAATGGGATTGATTATGGACTATTGACCAATGCGATTGGATTTTATTTTAGTTGGATGCATGAATGTATGGGTTTTATTAAATGGGGTTCTGCGTACCTCGCCTTCTCTAATTTTTCTTAATGTAAATTCTATTCCTCCCTATGTACTTCCCCTCGATCACGATCAAGGTTTCTATTTATTTTAAATAGTTTTGTAATAGGAATAGTTAGAATTAATTTTGAAAAATTGAAGATCAAGGAGCAAGGAGCGCTTGAAGACTTGGGTTTGTAATGGAGCCCGTAATTAAATGTAATAGTTATATTTAAATATTAATTCTCGCACCCTAGGTTTGACCTTTTGGTTCACTTGGTGGCTCTAAAGTGAACCAAACTAGAATAAAAGTCCATAATCAATCCGGGTAGAATATAGTATTCTATATGTGCATGCTATACTATATATATATATATTATATATTATGCAAACATGCTTCGCATGTTAATTAATATGACGCGTATTTTATATATATATGTGCATGCGCGCTAAACAAGATGAGACAAAATTAATGACAAACCCCTCAATTTTTATATTAAGTCCTAAGCGTTCAAAGATATTTGGAATATCGAACGTCGCCTTCTAGCATGATAAAATTAATAGAGTATTAAATATTTAATATGAGTTTGTTGTGTCACCACAAGGCAAGTATTAAGTATTTAAGATGTTAATTTATCACATTTGATGCTTATAAAGAAAATTGAACAATATTGTTTTGTTGTGTCACCACAAGGATGATATTTTTTTTTTTGAATATATGGAGTGCTAGGTCGGACTTAACTTGGATAATTTTGATTCGGATGTGCCACCACTTGATCAAAATAATCTAAGAGGCAAAATACAAGGAGTTGCATAGTTGATGTAATTGACAAAAGTTGTCTACCTATTTATTTATATATAGTTTGTTGTGTCACCACAAGGCTATATACATTTGAAATGGGATCCTTATTCTCACTAGCAAATCTTTAATTAGATTTTGTTAACTATATAAGTGAGGTAATATAGTTTGAAGAAAATAGTGGGAGATACCAATTTAAAACAAGACCTAAATTATTTTGGTAATTAATAAAAGAATGTATGTTAAAATGTTGTTAATTACAAATTCATTTACTGTAATTTTACAATGTCTAAAATTACTATCATCATGAAGCATATTAGATGCTAAATTATCGTAATCAATTAAACGGATTGGTTAAGGAATTTGAGAATAGTTCTCATAAATGAAAAGCTATCTTATGTCCTTATCGCCTATCCTCGCAATGGTTGCGCATAATGCCTCGAGGAAGAGATTGCTACTTTTAGAAAGTGGCAAGATGATGCACTGATTGCTCAATGCATCATGCTCGCATCCATGAGTAACGAGCTTCAAACGCCACAAGATGAAACTATGGATGCTCCTACTATATTCCTGCACATCAAGTAGTTGATGGTGAGGAAAGTAGGACTGATAGATATCAGATATCTAAGGAGCTCTTCCGATCTAGAATCACCGATGACACTACAGTACAGACAAAAAGTTCTTAACATAATCAATTTGATTGATCAATTAGGATAACTGGTTTTTGTCATGGATGGAGAGTTGAGCTAAGATTTGATCTTGCACTCACTCCCGGACTCCTTTCACAATTGTTGTGAATTTTTCATATGAACAAGCTAGATATCGCCTCTCGATTTGATTTGCTTAACATGTTGAAAAATGTTGAGAGTCACTTTCCAACCAAGAAAGACCATGTCTTCATTGGTAGGGGCCAAAGGATCTTCAAAAGAAGAACGATTCAAAGAAGGTAAATAGAAAGGCATAAACAAAGGATAATAAGAACAAAACCGATACTTGGATAGCAAAGGAGTTTGCTTCCACCGTAATAAGCCCCGACTTTGGAAAGAAATCTGCGAGAAGCATCTTGCAGAGGCTAACCAAAGAAGCTTAGTGAAGTTTGGTTATAAATACAAATTTGTTCATGATTTAAAATAAAATTTTCTTTAAGTCAAGGTTCTACTTGGGTATTGGATACCGACTTTGGTTATCATAAATATAGATTTATGAAGGACCAAAGTAAGTAGAAAGCTAAACAAATATAAGTAATCCTATATGCGGAAATGTAACAAAGGTTGCTACATTAGCCATAGAAACTTATAGTTTAGCAATGCCTACGGCAAATCTATTAAGTCAATAAGTTGTTATTGTGTTCTAGTTCTTGTTAGAAATATTATTTCTATTTTATTGTTGGACAATAAAATTGTTGGTATTATAATTAAGAACAATTGTTGTTCTATTTATAATAATAATGTTTTGTATAGAAACGGAATATTACTTAATGGATTTTGTATACTTGACTTACATGAAAATAATTTTGCATATTGAACAAATTAGTATAAGAAAAGGAGATGATCATTCAAAGAGTTGAATGTGTGTATTTGCTGAAATACAAGTATGAATTATTTGAAAGGTTCAAAGAATTCAGAAGTGAAACAAATTGACAAAGTATTAAGATTCTTTGATTAGATCAAGGAATAAATACTTGTGCAATAAGTTTCTAGATCATCTCAAATGGTTTTTCTCATAATGGACACCTCCTGATACACAATAATTGATTGATGTATCTGAATGAAAAATCGTACCTTGTTGGACATGGTGCGGTCCATAATGATTTTACTGACATTCCAAAGTATCCTTCTGGGATAATGTCCTAGAAATGGTCGCATATCTATGAAAAGGTAACCTCAAAATCCCGCCCCAAGACTCCATAAAAGTTATGGATGGGAGGATTCCTAATCTTAAGTATGTTAAGATAAGGGTTGTCCAACTTATGTGAAAAGGTTTCAAAGGATAAGCTTGGGACAAGATTTGACAAGTGTCGACTTGTGGGACATCCTAAAGTAAGTTTAGGTATATGTTCTATAATCCTACTTAGCAAAAAGGTGTTTTGTTACGAAACACGCTTCCTTCTAAGATAAAGGTGTTTATCATTGAAAGGGCTAGTGGGAGGATAATAGATCTTGAAGAGTTCAAGAACTACAAAACACTATAAGTCAAATAAGAGGAACCTGTAGATAGACCTATTGTACCACAACCGAATCAGTAAATCTGAAATAATCAAGATACCAGGAGGTATGGATTCATCATGGATGATGATGATGAGGTATGCATCATAGAAGATGATGATCCAGAGTTACATACGATGAGGTAAGAGTTCTAGTGTGTACAAAAGGGTCAGTGGGAGCGTCTTGACATTCCTAATATTATATGTTGATATACTACGGATAAGGAATGACATACCAATGCTACAATCAGTAAAGATAAAGTTGTCTAAACATTCCTCCATGAATGATTGGGAAGAGTATCTTAATTGGGGATATAAATCTATATAGATAGATTTAAAAGGATGCTCAACTTAACCCAAGGAACGTATATTCATTTGATGCTAAAGTCGTTTAGCATGGCAAACTCCAAGAGATGTCTCATGTTGATGAGCCATGGAGTGTATCTCTTAATAGTCCCCATAGACTAAAAGAAGAGAGATCGCATGAGTGAAGTGACAATCATGTATGCAATGAAATATACGAGACCGATGTTGACGGGTCATATTCTCGAGAAGATCATCAGAAGACAAGTTGAAAACATCTTAAGTTCTTAACTTAGGCACTAAAGATGTGAGCATACATGGTGGATCCGAATTAAAACTAGAGGGCTTAACAGACTTAAGTTTTTCGAGATGCAGACAAGATGATGTGAAAATCCACTTTAAGGTAAAGCGTTATCTTGAATAGTGGTGCGTTGAATTGGAAAGGTTCCAAAAAGAAAGAGTTGTTGGTTTAGTGATAAAGACAAAGTATATAGCTATAAATGAAGTCCGCAAGTTGATTGTTTGGATTATAAGTTCATTACGTAACTAGGAATAGTTCCCAAGTCTCATCTTGGATCTAAACATGTGTTGTGGCACTTTCATTTGATTATTAGAATCATTGAAAGATGGGAAATCACTATAGAGATAGTGGACTCTCAAGAACAACATTACATATCCATTAACTAAAGCTTATCCAATGTTAGGATAATCGTCACTACTTAGAAGAAGAAGAGTATGAGATACCATGACGACGATGGCTTTTAGTGCAAGTGGGAGATTGAAAAAGTAGTATGCACACAAGCCAATCATGTTTGATGATAAAGCATGTACTTTGTAACAATCTTATTCATTTATTAATAAAAAGTATTAATTTATTAAAGGCTATTAATTATCTACATGATCTTTGTTTTATAATATGTGATAAACCCATAGTTTTAAGCAATGCTTTTAGAATAATGATGATGATCATTCTAATGAGATCTAAATTCTTAGAAAGCTTAAAACTAAAATAGTTCCCAATCGTTGGATTACTAAATTGGGGATTAGTGAATCCAGGATAGATTGGTACATACGTTGCTTGCTCATTGGATGAGGATGATTGATCTCATGATCATTTGTGTGGAGACACTAAAGCAAGTATGTAGGTGCTTATTAGAGAATAAGTTCATCGAACGTGGCTCGCTAAGGAATACCTAATGGAGTTTTATTTGCTCGTCAATAGGAATTTCAGTAGTGATAGTAGTACAAGTAATCCTTGGACTTGAGATCATCATAGTATCTTGTGTATGATGAGTTATACTTTGACTTATTCCTTAAGACCCTTAGGGTATATCAAAGGGTATGCTTGGGTATAATAAATTGTACATGGAGATAATGTATGATCAATAAAGAATCTACCACTTCTAATAAAAGAAGAGAAATGTCCTATGTGATTCGATAAATGACAACCCAAAGTAGTCCTTCGGGTTAAGGCGTAATGAAATTAGAAAGGAGTTTCTAATTTGCATTATTTGAGTTGTGCATTTAAGAGTCGAAATACATATAATTAAATAAAATAAGACTTGACAAAGAATTCCATGTCTTATATTTAATTGGGACATTGTATGGTGGAAGGATTGAATTATACAGTAACTATTTACTCAAAGGTTCTTTAATGATTAATGTTGAAATCTATATTATCCGGAAAGTCGTTGATCGCTAGGAGGCTTATCCCTATTGTAGAATAAATATTATTTAAATAAATTAATTGTTTAATTTATTTATTTAAATAAGATTAGAATTGTTCTAATTGATTTATTCACAACCGGTTTAATATGGAGAACCTAAAGGGTCACACCATAAAAGGAAGAATAATTATTTAAGAAGTAAATGGCATAATAATCGTAATAATATGTTATGTATATTTAATTTAATCTATGGTGATAGAATAAATTAAATAGCTTAATATTTATTATTTAATATTTTAGAAATATTAAATATAAATTATTAAGAGGAGTCTTATTAATATTATTACAATTATTATTATTTTAATTCCTAAAAGAGTTTAGGAATTAATTTAATATAAGTACTCTCATTTATTCCTAATTGGATTAGGAAGGAAAATTAGTTAAAGGAGTTTAATTAATTATCCCTAATAAGATTAGGGAGCTTAATTAATTAAAAGAATTAATTAATTAAAACCCAATTCCTTAATTGTTAAGGTGGGTTGTCCACATCTATAAATAAGAGGAGTCTTATTATGGGTGGTAATGGGTTGTTGACTTTTACAACGTAATAATTCCAATTTGTTGGGAGTACACCTTTTCTATAGAGATAGAAAAACTAGGGTTTAGCCAACCACCCTTCTTCTTGAATTTTCTTCTTCCTTGGTGGATCACCTCTAGAGGCCAAACACATGGGTGGCTAACGTTGATCAAAGGAAGGAACCAAACCCGGTGGATTCAAGTTGAACGCGAAAAGGATTGGAGGTGAACTTGTACCTGAGGAAGCTCGATCTTCAAGGGTATGATTTTATTCTTTATCTTTTCGTTTAATTAATAATTATGCATAAAGGATGATCCGGGTATATGGTTTGTAAATTTTTAAACTCTGATTTTACCACGCTTCCGCACTTTTTATGCAATTTGATTGCGTTATGAATATTACAAACCTAACACAAATATCAAGGATATTCTACTAATTTCATGGAGTATAGAAGCGAAAATTTTAACAAAATGAGTATAGAATTTGAAATCTGAAACGAAATAATATTACTTATATACTACAGAGTATGGAAAAAAATATTATTCCATACGAATATTGAACAAAAATAACATCCCTTACCTTAAAAACAGAGTATTCCGACTAGTAGGGCGGGGATATTCTTGAAGAAAACTTTCACTGTTTTCTACGCTCAAAGCTTTCTAAAACTCGAAAGAAATACGCTCAATATTATAGAAGAAGAATTCTCTGATTCTGGTGTGATTTTCAATTCTAACTAAGCATCCTAATTATAGGAGAATGGAAGGATACTATTTAGAAAAGTTTTTCACAGACTGCACAGTAATATTTTTGGACGAACGCATCACGGGCAGAGAAAAATTTTAGGACGTCCATTTTTTTCAAATTATAATTATAATAGTCAATAAAATATAATATATTTTATTTTTCATAAAAAACAAAACTTATTATAATATATATATATATATATATATATATATAACATGTTACAATTTCCCACCCGTGACCATTTTCACCAGATTTCTCCCCCTCCCCAAAAATCAACAACACGTGGGCCCCACAGTGGTCCCCACCTATTATTATATATATATACACTGAATAACTTTCTACTGATTATTTTAAAAAATGGGTAAATGGGGGTCCATAAAATAGGCAAATTTTACAAAAAATACTTCATAAAAATCACTTCAATATTTTTAACAACATTTATCATAATTATTATAATTCGCAATATTTAACAATCAGGTCGTTCCCAGGAAAGAGGGGGCTTTCCGATAAGGATTTCTCCCTATTTCTCATGGACAGAACTTTCTAGACATCGTCAATATTGCAAATAATAATATGAATAATTGTTTCATCTCAATTATTGATTTAATAATATATAAAATATTGACAACAATTAAATCAAATAACGTGAGATACTATGCAACAATTACTGTAGCAATAATTGAACAAAACTGAGTGACTTCTCACGTAAGCATTAATAATCAATACCGTGTGCTACTATGCAACCACGCGTATTACTGTACTTTTATCACCGTGTATTTCAATAGTTAACGGTAAAACTTTTGCCGTTATTTTTATAAAAAGATATTTATGTCGTTTTCTCATTCCGACAATAATTCTGTTGTGGGGTTCACCAATGATTATGTCGTCGTACGAATATTCCCTGTTAAAACGAATATTCCCCGACCAATCCAATATTATATAACAACTTGCTTACTTTGCAAAATTTATAAATATTACCTACAACTATAACATTATAAAAAATTCAAACCTTAATATTCAAAAATGATATTTATAGAAAAAAAAATTCATCTTTATTCATAAAAGTTGGGGTCTTACAACCTCCTCTTCTTATGAAATTTCGCCTTCGAAATTAGGGTACATACCTAGTATGACGAATAGGTGAGGATACCTTGATTTTATTTCAGATTCTAACTCCCAGGTCATTTTCTTAACATCGTGGTTTCTCCACAAAACTTTAACTTGAGGTATAACCTTGGAGCGTAAAATATGTTCTTTCTTATCCAAAATTTTAATAGGTAACTCTTCATACGTTAAATCTTCCGCTATCTCGTCTGGTTCTAATTCAATAATGTGGTTCGGGTCTTTCACATATTTACGTAACATAGATATGTGAAAAACGTTATGAACATAAGACTTACTCAAGCGGTAAGTAAGTAGTCTATAGCCACGATTCTTACTCGATCGAGGATTAAAAATGGGCCAATGAATCAAGGATTGAGCTTTCCTCTCTTTCCAAATCTCATAACTCCTTTCCATGGAGCAACACGTAACAGCACATGATCTCCAATATTGAATTCCACGTCCTTTCGATGAAGATCAACATAACTCTTTTGTCGATCTTGTGAGGTTTTTATACGTTATCGGATCGTTTGAATCTTTTTCATAGTCATACATACCAACTCAGATCCCAACAACATTGCTTCACCCACCTCATCCCAGCATACTAGAGAATGGCACTTTCTTCCATACAACGCCTCAAATAGAGCCATGCCAATACTTGCTTGATAACTGTTATTGTAGGAAAATTCCACCAATGGTAAGAACTTGTCCCAACATCCTTTGAAGTCAAGGACACAAAGTCTTAATAGATCCTCAAGAGTTTGAATAGTCCTCTCCGACTGTCCGTCCGTTTGAGGATGATACGCCGAACTAAATCGTAAATCCGTGCCCATAGCTTTTTGCAATCTAACCCAATATCATGAAGTGAATCTTGGGTCTCGATCAAAAACTATGGATACTGGCATACCATGCAGTCTTACAATCTCATTTATGTATATACAAGCAAGATGTTCAAGTGTATAAGTTTCTCGTATAGGTAAGAAATGAGCCGACTTGGTCAATCTATCAACAATGACCCAAATTGGATCTATGCCTTGAGAAACCTTGGGAAGACCAGTAACGAAATCCATGGTAATGTGCTCCCACTTCCATTTTGAAATTTCAAGTGGTTGCAATGGACCTTTTGGAACTTGATGCTCCGCCTTGATACGTTGACAAGTTAAACACCTTGAGATAAACTCCGTTATCTCTTTGTTCATATTTCTCCACCAAAATGTATGTCAAAGATCACAATACATTTTGGTACTCCTAGGATGGATTACAAACGGTGTGTTGTGCGCCTCTATCATGATTTTATACTTTAAATCAGGGTCGATAGGAACACAAAGTCTAGAGTTGACTCGTAGTATTCCTTCTTCATCGATTCTTGCTTCCGGGATAACACCTTCTTGCACTTTCTTTCTCATACACATCAGCTCCAGGTCTGTAGCTTGAGCAGCTTTAACTTTATCGATTAAAATCTGTTCTACTCGTATATTTGCCATCATCACGTGGGTCCCTGGAGTCTTTAACTCTATCTCCATCCTTTGCAAGTAATATAAAATGGGCCTTTGCGTTGATAATATCGCACTCGTACCCGCATATGATCTTTTACTTAATACATCAGCTACCACGTTCGCTTTTCTAGGATGGTATTGAATAGTATGATCATAATCTTTCAACAGTTTGAGCCAACGTCATTGTTACATGTTGAGTTCCTTTTAGGTGAAGAAATATTTGAGGCTTTTATGATCCGTATAGATCTCTACTTTCTCCCCATACAGGTAATGCCTCCAAATTTTAAGTGCGAAGACAACAACTGCCAACTCTAGATCATGAGTAGGATAATTCCTCTCATATTCTTTGAGTTGTCGAGAGCCATAGGCTATGAATTTCCCATGTTGTATGAGAACACATCCTAACCCTTTGCCCGAAGCATCATTATAGATGACAAATCCCTCCGAGCCAGATGGTATTGTCAGAACAGGTGCTGAAATGAGTCTCCTCTTGAGTTCTTGAAAACTCTTTTCACATTCTTCGCTCCAACCAAATTTTGTATCTTTCCTAGTCAGCTGAGTTAATGGAGTAGCGATTCGAAAAAACCCTTCTATGAATCTCCGATAATAACCAGCTAAGCCGAGAAAGCTACGTACTTCGGTCACTGATTTAGGTTGTTGCAAACTTTGAATTGCTTCAATCTTTGCCGGGTCAACATATATTCCATGACTTGATACTACGTGCCTAAGGAATGCTACTTCCTCAAGCTAGAACTCACATTTCTTCAACTTGGTATAAATCTTATTTTCATGAAGCTTTTGGAGTATCAGCCTCAAGTGTTGCTCATGATATTCATGGCTTTTGGAATATATGAGAATGTCATCAATAAAGACAACCACAAAATGATCCAAATATTCCTTGAATACTCAGTTCATCTTATCCATAGAGGCAGCAGGAGCATTAGTCAATCCAAAAGGCATGACTAGGAATTCATAATGTCTGTACCGAGTTCTGAAAGCCTTCTTTGGAATGTCATCGATTTTAATCTTCAATTGGTGATCTCTGGAACGAAGATCAATCCTTAAAAAGAATTTGGCGCCTTGTAACTGGTCAAACAGGTCATCAATACGAGGCAACGGGTATCTATTTTTGACAGTGACATGGTTCAACTCCTGATAATTAATACAAAGTCACATACTCCCATCTTTCTTCTTCACGAATAGAACAGGAGCACCCCAAGGAGACGTACTAGGACGAATGAAACCGATGTCTAACAATTTCATCAGTTGGGTCTTTAACTCCTGAAGTTCAACAGGAGCCATTCGATATGGGGCTTTGGAAATGGGTTTTGTATCGGGTTCAAGGTCGATACAAAATTCAATTTCATGCTCTGGGGGTAAGCTCAGAAGTTCTTCAGGGAATACGTCAGAAAATTTATTAACAATAGAAATATCATTCAAAATTGACGTATTTTTGTTTAAATCAGTGACACGAGCTAAGAAATCTTGACATCCGCTTTTCAATAAACGAATAGCTTTATGGCTTGAGATGAAAGTGATTGATTTTAATGGTTTGGTTGCTTGAATTCGCATAATAGGTTGGTTAGGAATATGAAGGCTAACAACCTTACGAAAATAATCAATTTTTACATGATGAGTAGTTAACCAATCAATCCTTAGAATTATGTCAAATGCAAGTATTTTCAATGAAATAAGATTGATAGGTAATGTGAGGGTATCGATTTGAACTAAATAAGACTTATAAATAGTTGATGTAATGAAGGTTTCTCCCAACGGAGTTTCAACAGATAAGTCAAAGTCTAATTTCTCCAGAGTCAAATTTAAACGTTCAGTACAAGTAGGAGAAATAAAAGAATGGGTAGAACCAGTATCAAATAAGTTATAGACTTCGCTAGAGTTTATGATAAGCTTACCCGTGATGACCTCGTTCGGGTTCCTTGCTTTCTGGGAGGTCACGACAAACTCTCTCCCTTGAAATACTGGTTTTGACTTTTCTAGAACGGCCTTCGGTGCCTCCATCCCAGCTGGACTTGGCTTCCCTGAATGACAAAATCGAGCTAGGTGACCTTCTTTTTCACAATTGTAACACATTTTGGACTGTTGCGCACAGTTTGGACTGATATGTCCCTCCCCTCTGCATTTGAAGCATATGATAGATGGTCGTTCTCCTTCCTTAACAACGAGTGTTGGTGTTGACGTCTTTCCATCATTGTTGAATCTCCTCTTCTTGAAATTTCCACTTTTATTGTCTTGACCATGATTACCACCGAAGTGATTACCATTTCTGGCATGTTGATTCCCTCCTAGTTTGTTGTCACCGCTTCGATGACTACTACCATTGGTATTATCGACTTGTCGGCTGCTCTCTCTTGGTTGGGTTGACTCATTATCGCGCTCCAATAAGTGAGCCCTATTTACAACATCTGAATACAAACACATTTTATGAGAGATAAGGTATTGACGTATCTCGGGTTTTAAACCTCTTAGAAACATCCGCGTCATTCTCTCCTCGTTATCAACTAAGTGGGACACAAACCGGGACAACTCGGCAAACTTGGCTTCGTACTGTGACACGGTCATATTGTTTTGCTCCAACTTGATGAACTCTACCTCTTTCATGTGTCGAATACTTTCGGGAAAGTACTTGTCGTTGAACAGTTCTTGGAATTTCTCCCAAGACATTTTGAGTGCGGCAGGCTGGGTATGCTTTACAGATTCCCACCAATAATCTGTCTCTCCTCACAACATGAAGGTGGCAAAGGGAACCTTTTGCTCCTCTGAGCATTCCAAGACATCAAATATCTTGGTGATCTATTTTATCCACATCTCCGCCTTAAGTGGTTTTGGCTCTCCTAAAACTTCGGTGGTCCCAGCTCCTTGAACTACTTAGCGGTGACCGTCTGAGAGTTTCCAGTGTTTCCACCTGCATTTTGGATAGGAGCCGCTCTCGCCTGATGTTGCATGAATTGCATAAAGCCTCTGAACATCCCATCGTCCATCATTTGATCGTTGTTATTTACCTAAGGATTATTGTCTTCCGGTTGTACATTATCCTGGGTATTGATCTGTGGTGAATCAACGGTCTCCTGTGCTCCATTGCTATTCTCAACATTCTCGGATGTCATTTTCAAATACTGCCACAAAACAAGGGTTAATTGACATGTCACATATTATCCCTATAAACACCAAATAAACTTAGGTAGGTCATACTAGCGAAGGAATTCCCCGTCTCTCCCCTCCTAGTTCTTGTCTCACATCTCAGCCAAAGATCATATCCCTAATGTTTGATACCAACTGTGACGCCCCCAAAATAGGTATACATCACCCATTCCGAGTCACCAAATAAATGGTACAGAATACAAATACAAACTTAAATATACAACATGAACTGTGAGTTTTAATACAAATATTGTCGTCTAGACAATATTCAAACTCAAAATAAGTCCTCAATACATTTATTATCACACTATTTCACAGAATAGTGAGGACTACTAATGCAAACAACTGGACCGCCACTCCGTTCCCCAACTAGTCCCAGCTATATTCTCATTTCCTGAAGAGAACAATGAAAGAAAAGGGTGAGCTCAACTAGCCCAGTAAGAAATATTATGACTAAGATAATGCAAAATAAATTATTGTTAGCCTTCAATAGTGTTAAACTGATAAAATAAAATAGACATCAAGTTTAACTACAGCGGAACAAGCAATCCATTAGAAGAGTCAAGTAGAGCATGATATCTACTATCTTCTATGATTTAAGAGAATTTATCATCAATTTTATCGCTGAGACTCAGCTTAATAAATATTCCACATCATCGAATCACCCCTGCACTACGGCCAAGGATATTCATTAGTATCATGACCACAAATTATCCATACACTACGGGCCAAGAATATTCGTGTTTTCATCAATGGTCATGATCATGCCAACAACTGTTCATCAATGAACTACAGGCCAATAAGGACTTTTACCACATTATTTGTAACATTACGGTCATGATTATACTGAATAACCCCTGGTCTTAATCATACCAATTCCTTCTATGCACTACAGCCACATATGACTTTCAACATAATATAAGCTTGAGGATGATGAAAATGATATAAGAATTCAATTAAAAGAAAGCAAAGGATAAATTTTTAAAGATTTATAATTTAATTTATCCAAAAATCAATAACGTCCAAATTGCCAACATGATACTGCTTTGTGGAGTAAAATTCAAGAATAATATTGTACCAAAAATGATTTAGACCGAAAACGAATCAATTTTTATCATGAATAGTACCCCGGGAGAATAACACTTGAGTGAATAGTACCCCGTGAATAGTACTTTGGGAATAGTAACCCCGTGAATATTACTCCGGCATGAAAAAGTTAAATTTTATCAAGAATGCTCAGAATAATATTTTCATAAAAAGATACTAGATGAAGCACAAATATCAAGGATATTCTACTAATTTCGTGGAGTATAGAAGCCAAAAATTTAACAAAATGAGTATAGAATTCAAAATCTGAAATGAAATAATATTACTTACATACAACAGAGTATGGAAGAAAATATTATTTCATAAGAATATTGAACAAAAATAACATCCCTTACCTTAAAAAGAAGAGTATTCCGACTAGTAGGGCGGGGATATTCTTGAAGAAAACTTTCACTGTTTTCTACGCTCAAATCTTTCTAAAACTCGAAAGAAATACACTCAATATTATAGAAGAAGAATTCTCTGATTCTGTTGTGATTTTCAATTCTAACTAAGCATCCTATTTATAGGAGAATGCAATGATACTATTTAGAAAAGTTTTCACTTGACTACACAAAGAAATATTTTTCGATTTAACGCATCAATGCAAGAGAAAAAATTTAGGACGTCCGTTTTTTCAAATTATAATTATAATATTCAATTTAATATAATATATTCTATTTTTCATAAAAAACAAAACTTATTGTAATATATATATATATATATATATATATATATATATATATATATATAACATGTTACAATTTCCCACCCGTGACCATTTTCACCAGATTTCTCCCCCTCCCCAAAAATCAACAACACGTGGGCCCCACAGTGGTCCCCACCTATTATTATTATTATTATTATTATTATTATTATTATTATTATTATTATTATTATTATTATTATTATTATTATTATATATATATATACACACACACACCGAATAACTTTCTACAGATTATTTTGAAAAATGGGTAAATGGGGGTCCATATAATAAGCAAATTTTACAAAAATTACTTCATAAAAATCACCTCAATATTTTAACAACATTTATCATCATTATTATAATTCACAATATTTAACAACCAGGTCATTCCCAGGAAAGATGGGGCTTTCCCATAAGGATTTCTCCCTATTGGCGCGGAATTAAGTGACCAAACCTCTCCTCGACAGAACTTTCTAGACATCGTCAATATTGCAAATAATAATATGAATAATTGTATCGTCTCAATTATTGATTTAATAATATATAAAATATTGACAACAATTGAATCAAATAATATGAGATACTATGCAACAATTACTGTAACAATAATTGAACAAAACTGAGTGACTTCTCACGTAAGCATCAATAATCAATACCGTGTGCTACTATGCAACCACGCCAGACATCGCATTTTTTATCATGGGTATTTCAACAGCTTAACGGTAAAACTTTTGCCGTTATTTTTATAAAAGATATTTTTCGTTTTTTCATTCTAACAATAATTACATTTGTGGGGTCCACTAATGATTGTGTAAATGCATCGAATATTCCTCGTTAAAATGAATATTCCCCACCAATCGAATATTACATAACAACTTGCTTACTTTGCAAAATTTATAAACATTACCCACAACTATAATATTATAACAAATTCAAACCTTAATATTCAAAAATGAAATTTATAGAAAAAAAAATTCATCTTTATTCATAAAAGTTGGGGTCTTACAAAATCTACAATATAAGCTGTGCACTTGCGGTTACATATTTTTATCACATCAAGTTTTTGGCGCCGTTGCCGGGGACTAGATTTAATTATTATTTATTCGAATTAGTTTTAAATTTAATTTTTTTTTCAGGATTATTGAAGCGGATCGAAGGAGCGAAAAGATAAAGATTTTGTTGCTGCGCTTTCTTCGGTACTTCGTATCTACATATTTTTTTTTAAAAAAATAGTTGTTTAGTTGTTGTTTTTTGATTTTTTTTATTAGTTGCATTCATGCATCCACTCACGTAGAGCACATCCTGTTAGGATTTTTTTGTCAAATATAAACTGTGGTGATTGCTAGAGGATTGAGGTACGTCAAAATTTCTCTTTCTTTCGTAATTCACATAGTTTTAGGACATTTTATTTGTTATAGTTCTTTTTTGTACATTTTCACATTTAATCTAACATTAAGGGCACAACCTGTAACAAGATAAGGTGGGGATTTCATCAGCCTTCATTGGCCCACAAACAACCCAATTTGCATTTTGCATGACCATGACCTAATAAAATCAACTGGACGTTGGCCCCTAGGACTCTCGAGCTCAATTAGGACAAGAAACTCCAAGAGGAGTCTGAATTTTAAATTAATCAAACTACTGGTGTTTAGGAAAGTGATTCAAAAGGTATATGCCTAAAGATTATGTGGTTATTCAATTAGTCACCGTATCTACGGAGAGATTCCCACCTTTCTTACACTTACCTGGCTAGTGGTATGATTAATTTCAAATTTGGTGGACCTAGCGGTGTAACTTAGAACAGTTAGGAGCTGTCTAGATTCTATTTAGGTTAACCTTAGAAGTAATTTTTTTTCTTTGTTTATCTGATTATTTGCTAACTGGTGTATGCAAAAAGTGTGGATTAGGGACGAAACATCCCGATTAGTGAGAAAACTTGATTTTTTAGATTTCACTTTAAGAAAAATGGAGGGCGCACAAACTGTTTCTTTAAGGGATCGATGTTATCCTTCGCTTCCGCCTAACCTTCATGTATGTATCATCGCCACCAAGAATAATTTTGAACTTAAGCCACATTTTATAAATATGTTACCTAGGTTCACGGGGATAGAAGATGCATATTTATTTATTCAGGAATTTGAGGAAGTTTGTGCCTTAATGAAAATTCAACAGTTGTCTGATGACTCAATTAGGGTAAGATTTATAACATTTGCTTTAAAAGATAATGCTAAAAAGTGGTTATATAGCCTACCAAATAATTCCATATCAACCTGGGAAGGATTTGTCATTACATTTCTAAAAAAATATTTTACAAATCATAAAACTGCTAAAATTAGGACTGCAATTCATCAATTTTACCAACTTGAAAAAGAGTCCTTTTGGAAATAATTTGATAGATTTAAAAAAAATTTATCCCAGTGACCACACCACAGAATTGAGAAATGGAGATTTTGTCAAATTGCTTACGAAGGTTTAGACTATCCCACTAAAACAATGTTAGCGTCAATGTGTCAATGGGATTTTTTCAATAATGATGAAGAAAAGGCTTGGGAGTTTTTAGAAGACTTAGCAGAAAAAACCATGCAATGGGAAACCATCCGAGAGATAAATAAACCTAGTTCATCTAGGGGTGTTCATACAATTGACAATTCAATTGCTACCGAAGTTAAGTTGGCTGGTGTACTTAAAAGACTTGAAGATTTAGAAACTAGGGGACAATCACACGTGAACCATGTCTCAACACCAACACCTTTGTGTCTAAGGTGTAATTCACCAAGCCATGTGATTGAGGAATGACCTAGAGTCGTGCTCTAATTTGAAGAATATGAAAAAGTCATTGCAATGTTTCAATGACCTAGGAATGACCCATTTGCACCCACTTATAATCTTGGTTGGAGAAATCATCCTAATTTTGCATGAAACCAAGGACCCTACCCTAATAACTCTTCAAATCAAGTCAATCAGTCTCTAAATCAATCTTTTCAACCTTACCAAAAGACAAATTCTAGTCCGTACCAAAATTCAAATCCAGCACCTCAATATCCACCATGTTTTTTTAATGAAAGTGAGAGGAGACTTAGCACCTTAGAGAAGAGTGTGGAAACTTTAATAAAATCTCAGCAAAGCTGTGACGCCCCCAAAATAGGAAAACAACACCCATTCTGAGTCACCAAATACATGGTACAGAAACAACTACAACTTTATTAATACAATTGTCGTGCAAAATACGATAACACATAAACTATGAGTTTAAATACAAATATTGTCATCTAGACAATATGCACACTCAAATAAGTCCTCATTACAATTATTAATACACTATTTTACAAAATAGTGAGGACTACTAAGACAACTTCTAGAACCATCATTCCATACCCCGACTAGTACTCGCTATATTCTCGCATCCTGAGAAGAAAAATGGAACAAAAAGGAAAATGATGAGCTCAACTAGCCCAATAAAGAATATTATGACTAAGATAATATAGAACAAATTATCGTTAGTCCTCAACAGGAAAAAATCTGATAGAATACAATAGACAACAAGTTTTAAATCAATATTCACAGCGAAAATAACAATTCATTAGAAGAGTTACGTAGAGAATGAAATCTATTATCTTCTATGATTTTAAAAATCAATCATCAATATTTTATCCATGTAACATCAATCAATATACATCTTAAATCAAATATTCATCTTTGCACTATAGGCCAAAGATATTCATCAGTTGGTCATGTTCATCTCAACACATGTACATCTTTGCACTACAGGCCAAAGATATTCTTAAGAAAATCAACCATCTTTGCACTATAGGCCAAAGATATTCAGTAATATCATCATTTAGGACTGATGATGATGAAAAATATTTTAAAGAAAACGAATCCAGTGAAACAAAAGAACAAATATTAAGGATTCGTACTTTAAACAGACCAAGTTCAAAAATACTTCATAAATAACCATAGTGAAGTAAAATTCAAGAATGAAGACCAAAACAAGGATACAATCAAAGCTAGTATCCATAATAGATATCTTGGACAAAAATGAAAATTTAATTTTTTTTATAAATAGTGTCGTATTCATGAATAGTGTCGTATATGTGAATAATGTCTTATACGTGAATAGTAACCCCGACACTAAAAGACAAGAATTTCACAACAAAAATCTTACCAAAATTCCGGCATAATGATATTAGAAGGAATAATATCATTTAAAAAAAAATAACACCCCTTACCTCGAAAAGATAGTACTTCTGACTGAAATACTTGATATAGTGCTGAAGGGAACTTGCACCATATACCAACACTCAAAGTATCAAAATACTCACTAGAATACGCTTGATAATATAGAGAGAGAAGACTTTAGTTTCTGCTGTGATTTTCAATTCTAACCTAAGCACCCTATTTATAGGAAAATGCTTAGAACACCAAAGCAGAAAATTTAATAAATAAATAATATTTATAAATTAAATTCCTACGCACACCTTACCAACTGATTTCAACCATTTAACATGTGAGACTCCAGATTTTATCAATAAAGATTTAAATTTTGTCGAAATAATTTTTAATATTATGGTGTGAATTTGAGATAATATTATAGTTGTGGGTAGTATTTATAAATTTTGCAAAGTATGCAAGTGGTTATATTATATTCGATTAATTGGGGAATATTCGATTTAGCGAGGAATATTAGGTACAACGGCTCAATCATTGGTGGACCCCATAATGTAATTATCATTTGATCGAGAAACGACACAAAAATATTTTATTGAAATAACGGCGGAAGTTTTACCGTTGATCTTTGTTGAACTACCAGTAGTAAAAAAAAAAGATGTCTGGCGTGGTTGCATAGTAGCATTACCGGTATTGATTATTGATGCTTATGTGAGAAGTCACCGGTTTGATTCCATTATTGTCGATTATTAATATGAATTATTATAGCGATAATGACGTTTTGTTTTATTCGTATTATTAACGTAATAAAATAGAAACATCTTTTATATAAAATGAATACTTTATTAAAGTTATTCTATAAATAGAATATATTATATTTTATTATGCATAGTGTTGCATAGTGTTTTGCATAGTGTTGCATAGTGTTTGCATAGTAAAATGTTTTTATATAAATAGAATATATTATATTTTATTTAAAAGATTTTGCTTTAAATATGGACCGTCAGATGTAAATCAATCTGGACCGTTCATGGATTAATTACTATGCATTCTATTTCCTATAAATAGAAGCTCATTCCTTCATTATTTTCTTATTTAATTCTTTGAAACTCTCTAGAGAGAGAAACTATAAAGAGAAAGTAGAAAAGTATTTACGCTACTTCACCTTGCCAATATTCAGTTCTTCTAAGGTAGGGAATATTATTTGTTGTACTCGTAAGGATATTATTATTTTTTTGTATTCATGAAGAGAACTTCAATTATTTCATTCCTTATTATTCATTGGAATAACTCTGATATCGCGGACTCCCCTATACTTGGTGAAATCCTTACATTGTTCCATTCTTTATTATTTCATTGGAATAACTGTATCATGCGGTCTACCCTATACTTGGTGACATTCTTCTATTATTACATTGGAACATCCTGCTCATGTGTGTTTTACAGGACTCGGGTTAAAATCTTATTATTATTCTGTTGGAACATCACATGCATTGTGTGTTTTACAGGACACTGGTTAAAATCTTATTATTATTCTGCATTGGAACATCCTCGCATGTGTGTTTTACATTGGACCGGGTAAAATCTTTATTATTATTCGTTGGAATATCCTATCTCGTGCGTTTCTGTGGGTCGTTCCGTTATTTATTTATTATTCATTGGAATAACTTCGCTGTGTGCTGGCCTATCGCGATGCATGGTGATTTCTTTTGTTATTCCATTCTTTATTATACTCAGTTGGTTAAAACTTTGACTTCTATACTCCATGAAATTAGTGGAATATCCTTGATATTTGCGCTTCATCCAGTATCCTTTCATGGAAATATTCTTATCTGTATTCTTAAATTTTACTCTACAAAGCAGTATCATGTTGACAGTTTGGATGTTATTAGTTCTTGAATAACTTAATTCTTGAACTTGTTTTTATTGAATTCTTATATCATTGTCATCATCCTCATGTTTATATTATGTTGAAAGTTATCTTTGGCTTACGTGCATAGATGAACTTAGTATGATTATGACCAGAGTTCATTCGGTATAATCATGGCTTGATATAAATAATGTGACAAAAGTCCTCAGTGGCCTATAATGCAGTGGTGGATAGTTTTTGTATGATTATGACCTGGGGTGATTCTAAGTATAGTCATGACCATTGATAATTTGATGAAAATCCTTGACCGTGGGTGGGGATGATTAGATATTGTGGTTTATTCATTAAAGTTGAGTCTCACTATACTTGATGATGAAAAACTTTTAAATCATAAAAGATAGTAGATTTTATTTTCTACTTGACTCTTTTAATGGATTGCTTATTCCACTGCAGATTAAACTTGTTGTCTATTGTATTTTATCGGTTTAACATTGTTGAAGGCTAATGATAATTTATTCGCATTATCTTAGTCATAATATTTCTTCTTGGGCTAGTTGAGCTCACCCTTTTTTTTCCTTTGTTCTCGTGAAATGAGAACATTTGGGACGAGTCGGGAAGCGGAGTAATGGTCCGAGAGGATAGCATTAGTAGTCCCTCACTATTTCGTGAAATAGTGTGATAATAGTTGTAATGAGGACTCCTTTTGAGTTTGTATAATATCTAGTAGACAATATTTGTATTCAAACTCACGGTTTATGTCGTATTGCATATTTACAGCGTTATATTAGTAAGTTGTATTTGAATTTATTTACCATGTAAGTGGCGACCCAAGATGGCCGACGATATACCTAATTTAGGGGCGTCACGGTTGGTATCGAGCTTAGGATATGATCCCCCGAGATGTGAGATAAGAACTAGGAGGGAGAGGCGGAGAATTCCTTCGCTAGTATGACCTACCTAAATTTATTTGGTATTTAATTGGTCGATCGAGTATAGGGATAATATGTGATATGTTAATTAACCCTTGTTTTGTGACAGTGTTTGAGAATGACATCTGAAAATGCTGAGATAAGCAATGAAGCACATGAGAGTGTTGATTCAGCTCAAACAAAAGGTAACGACCAACAACACGATAATAATCATACCGGTGGCAACGGCCTATCGTAACAATGATAACCATCGTGGGGAAATTATCATGCTAAGAATGGTAACCACTTGATTGGTAATCATGGCAAAGATAATAGAAGTGGAAATTACAAGAAGAGAAGGTCATTTAGCTCAATTTTGTTGTGCACCAAAGTCAAGTCTAATTGGGGACGGTGGCACCAAAGGTGGATATAGACAAAACAAAGTCGTTGGTTTTAGGAAGTGCATTTTTCATGACTTCTCAAAAAGCGAGTAAACCGAACGAAGTTAGCACGGGTTAGTTAATTATAAATTGCGAAGTCTATACCTTATAAGATACCTGGGTTCTACACATTATTTTATCTCTCTTGCTTGCATTCAACGTTTAAATTTGACTCAGGAGAAGTTAGACTTTGACTTATTGGTTGAAACTTCGTTAGTAGAGCCTTCGTTATCGCTTACTATTTTTAAATCTTGTTTGATTCAAATAAACACTTTCACGTTACTGTCGATCTTATCTTTTGAAAATACTTGCCTTTGATGTGATTTTAGGAATCAATTGGTTAACTACTTATCATGCTTTTATTAAGGTTGTTAGCTTTTATATTCATAACCAACTTTGTTGTGCGAATTCAAGTAACCAAACTACTAAAGTCAATTATTGTCATATCAAGCCATAAGTAAAGAGCCCCGAACCTTTCGTTGTTGACTTCCTTGTGTGGGAAATGCACCGAAGCGGACTTTTCTCAGAGGCGACATCGTGAATGAAGATGGCAAGTTTATAGGTATCATTGTGAGGTGCTATCTAGGTTAAGGGATAGAAGTCACAGTTGGTATCAATGTGACATACTATCCAAGTCTTGGATGAGAGTCACAGTTTTGAATGATATTTCTATTATTAATAAATTTCCTGGTGTATTCTTGAAGACTTCTTAGCCTACTTAGAGCGTGAAATCGAATTTCGTATTGACCCCACTACAAAACCCATTTCTTAAACCCTCAAATATTTCTTCAACTAAAAGGATCTGTTTACGAGGATTATGATGAAAGTCATAATAAAAGCATTGGACTAATGAAAATCATGGGTATATGAAGTATTAGTAAGTGTTATGATGAGTTATGTTGGTTATTATGTGAAAACATGAAAGTTTCTTAGAAATCACAAGGAGTTAAAAACCAGATTTTGGTAAAAAAACGTAACATGAAATTCAATTGACCAAATCTCCTATTATATTTTGAATTTTGAGTGTGGTTAAGTCCTAGAGTTAGATCTATGAGTTACCTAACTAATCCAAGTGGAATCAATGAAAAAGGTGTTGTAGATTTTCGTGTGGATTGATTTTAGCAAAGGAGTGCAAAGTCGCAAAAGCAAGAAAAAGTCTGCTGCCATGATTTTAGACGGGTTGTTTCGGCCACTTAAATTATGAGAAAAATTCTGGCCTTTTGGGACATGAAGGTATATGGTATAAAGTACCTCCTGTCCAAAAATGAGCCCATTCTGACTTAAAATGAGCAAGTTATGACTATTTCAATATTTAGGTTTTTTCGACAAAAAACGCTATAACCGGAGTTCTATAACTTCGATGACCATGAAATTTAAACTGGAGGCTCACATTAACATGTGTAAGGTCCTTCCAAGATTTGGAAATTCTTGGAGTTAAACTTGAGGTAGAAAATTTCTTAAGGAATTAATTAGAAATTGATTTTTGAAAAGTAGTAAATGAATTTTAAAAATTTCGAGAAAAATATATTTTCATTATGGGACTATATTATGCTAAATCCCAGAAAAGAAATATTTTTGGGACTGATTTGGTATTTTTCATGAAAATAGTTTAGTTACAAACATATGAGTTAAATATGTTATGTGAAGTAACAAAGTTGAAAATAAGATTTTATGGCTAGAGAATCCTATATAGAGTATATGCATATTTTTTTGAGGGATTTGATAATTGGTGATGATATCTTATGAGTATGGCATTTTTGAATGATTAAATGCATTATATGGTAAAGCGTAAACAATTGAGATAAATTGTTTATAAATTTAAGAAGTGATTAAAATATTGTTATAATATTAATGATATTAGATTATGAGATTATTAAGTGATTGATAACATGGGGATATTCTTGAATCTGGATAAATTATATTATAAATGTTTAATATTTATCCTTTATCTCATTTGATTGATTCTTTATATCATTATCCTCATGTTTATATTATATATGTTGAAAGTCATACGTGGCTCAGTAGTGCATAGATGGACTTGGTATGATTATGACCAAGGATTGTTTCGGTATAATCATAACCGTAATTGAAAACACGATTATTGGAAGTGCATGGATAATTATCTTAATGAATACACAATTAGTAGTGCATGGATAATTTGTGGTCGTGATCTTAATGAATACACGATTATCTTTGGTAGTAGTGCATGGATAATTTGTGGTCGTGATACTAATGAATACACGATTATCTTTGGTCAGTAGTGCATGGATAATTTGTGGTCGTGATACTAATGAATACACGATTATCTTTGGTAGTAGTGCATGGATAATTCGTGGTCGTGATCTTAATGAATATCCTTGGCCTATAGTGCGGGGATGATTCGATGATATGAATTAATTATTGAAATGAGTCTCAAAGAATGAAATATTAATTCATGGATGTGGTAAAAGTCATCTTTGGTAGTAGTGCATTGATAAACTTGGTATGATTATGACTAAGGATTATTCGGTATAATCATGGTAGTCAGATTAAAAACACGAATATCCTTGGCGATTGGTGCATGGATAATTCGTGGTCGCGATACTATTAAGCTGCGTCTCAAAGATTATTGGTTTTCTGATTGTATATCTTTGGCCTGTAGTGCAAAGATGAGTTGTTAATGAATATCTTTGGCCGGATTGCGAAGATGAATTTAATATTTTTTAACGATAAAGGTATTCAAGGTATCATCACCTCTTTATCATATCAGGTACGTACCCTAATTTCGAGGGCAAAATTCCATAAGGAGGGAGATTGTGAGACCCCAGATTTTATCAATAAAGATTTAAATTTTGTCAAAATAATTTTTAATATTATGGTGTGAATTTGAGATAATATTATAGTTGTGGGTAGTATTTATAAATTTTGCAAAGTATGCAAGTGGTTATATTATATTCGATTGGTAGGGAATATTCGATTTAAGGGGAATATTAAATACAACTACTCAATCATTGGTGGACCCTACAAATGTAATTATTGTCGGATTGAGAAAAGACAAAAATATTTTATTGAAATAACGGCGAAAGTTTTACTGATTGATATTGTTGAACTACTCAGAGTAGTAAAAATGCGAATACGTGTGGTTGCATAGTAGCACACCGGTATTGATTATTGATGCTTATGTGAGAAGTCACCGGTTTGATTCCATTATCACGATTAATAATATGAATTATTATAGCGATAATGACGTTTTGTTTTATTCGTATTATTAACGTAATAAAAGCGAAACATCTTTTATATAAAATGTAATACTTTATTAAAGTTATTCTATAAATAGAATATATTATATTTTATTATGCATAGTGTTTTGCATAGTGTTTTGCATAGTGTTTGCATAGTAAAATGTTTTTATATAAATAGAATATATTATATTTTATTTAAAAGATTTTTCTTTAAATATGGATTTGTCGATTAAAGTAAATCAATCTGGACCATTCATGGATTAATTACTATGCATTCTATTTTCCTATAAATAGAAGCTCATTCCTTCATTATTTTCTTCATTTAATTCTTTGAAACTCTAGAGAGATAAACTATAGAGAGAAAGAAGAAAAGTATTCGCTACTTCACCTTGCCAATATTAGGTTCTTCTAAGGTAGGGAATATTATTTGTTGTACTCGTAAGGGATATTATTCTTTTGTATTCATGAAGAGAACTTCAGTTATTTCATTCCTTATTATTCATTGAATAACTTTTGTATCAATGCGGATTCCCTATACTTGGTGAAATCCTTACATTGTTCCATTCTTTATTATTCATTGGAATAACTTTGTATCTGTGATCTACCCTATACTTGGTGACATTCTTCTATTATTACATTGGAACATCACGCTCGTGTGTTTTACAGGACTGGTTTAAAATCTTATTATTATTACATTGGAACATCTTGTATGCATGTGTTTACACAGGACACTGGTTAAAATCTTATTATTATTCTCATTGGAACATCCTATATCATGTGTTTTACATTGGACACAGTTCCGTCTTTATTATTATTACGTTGAATATCCTATCTCGTATGCGTTTTTACGTGGGACCGTTCCGTTATTTATTATTCTCGTTGGAATAACCTACCGTGTGGTCTATCGCATGCATGGTGATTTCTTTTGTTATTCCATTCTTTATTATACCCAGTTGGTTAAAACTTTGACTTCTATACTCCATGAAATTAGTGGAATATCCTTGATATTTGCGCTTCATCCAGTATCCTTTCATGGAAATATTCTTCTCAGTATTCTTGAATTTTACTCTACAAAGCAGTATCATGTTGACAGTTTGGATGTTATTAGTTCTTGAATAACTTAATTCTTGAACTTGTTTTATTGAATTCTTATATCATTGTCATCATCCTCATGTTTATATTATGTTGAAAGTTATCTTTGGCTTACGTGCATAGATGAACTTAGTATGATTATGACCAGAGTTCATTCGGTATAATCATGGCTTGATATAAATGATGTGACAAAAGTCCTCGATGGTTTATGTAATGCGGTGGTGGATAGTTTTTGGTATGATTATGACCAGGGGTGATTCTATAGATAGTCATGACCATTGATAATTTGATGAAAATCCTTGGCCCGTGATGCGGGGATGATTAGATATTGTGGTTTATTCATTAAAGCTGAGTCTCAGCTATAACAGTGATGAAAAACCTTTTAAATCATAAAAGATAGTAGATTTTATTTTCTACTTGACTCTTTTAATGGATTACTTATTCCACTGCAGTTAAACTTGTTGTCTATTATATTTTATCAGTTTAACACTGTTGAAGGCTAATGATAATTTATTCTGCATTATCTTAGTCATAATATTCTTCTTGGGCTAGTTGAGCTCACCCTTTCTTTCCTTCATTCTCTTGAGGAAATGAGAACATAGCCTGGATTTAGTCGGGGAGCGGAGTAATGGTCCAGAGGATAGCATTAGTAGTCCTCACTATTCTGTGAAATAGTGTGATAATAGTTGTAATGAGGACTCCTTTTGAGTTTGTATAATATCTAGTAGACAATATTTGTATTCAAACTCACAGTTTATGTCGTATTGTACACGATAGTTATATTAGTAAGTTGTATTTGAATTTATGTACCATGTAAGTGGCGACCCAAGATGGGTGACGTATACCTAATTTTGGGGGCGTCACATAACACATGCAAGTGGGGCCCACAAATGAAAAAAACATTTTTATTAAAAAAATATTTAAAACTTCAAAAATCAATTATTCCGGAACTTCAATAATTCACATTAAATAGCCCTTTTATCAGGAAAAATTCGAATCTTATTTCCATTCCATAGGAAATTCAATTCTCTACAACTTTGTAAGTTTAAGTTTTCCAAATTCCAAACAGAGATTGACTGAAATCCACATACAGACAATTTTACAGGCTATTATCAAATTTCAATCAAGAAATGGGGCCCACCGACATGTTTAACATGTTTTTAACATTTACTGTAACAAAAATACTCTTCCTCCTCATTTATTCATATATCACACATTCTTTGTAAAAATATCACCATTATTATATTATTATAATATAATAATATATTTAAATGAATTATTTTATCAGAGAAGATAAAATATCAATTTTTCAACAACTGTCACTTTAAAATTTTCTCCATCTATATCCACATAAAATGAATATTTTCCTTATCATATAAATCAATAATTAATTATTCACAAATAATATTCTGAGAATCACAATATCGACAACGTAGTAGTTCTCGGAAAGAGGGCTTTCCAATAAGGATTTCTCCTTACTGGCGCGTAATTAGGTGAACAAACCTCTCCTTAGACAGAACTTTCTAGACATTGCCAATAATGTTATCTAATAATATTACTCAAATAATATGAATTATTTATCTGATAATGGAAAATACTGTGTAGTGACAATTATTAAAAAAATAATAGTATAAAATATCAACGTAGCAATTATTGAATCAATAAAATAAAATATTGAACAATAATTACTGTAACAATTATTGAGTAGTGCCTTCTTACGTAAGAATCAATAATTTGTGCAATACCGTGTGCTATTGTGTTTTAACCACCAGGTATTCTAACAGTATTAACGGTAACAACTACGCCGTTATTTATAAACAACTTATACTTGTCATTTCCTTCATCCAATCGCTTTCCGTTATGGGGCCCACAAAAGGCTGTGCCGTCGTACGAATATTTCCCGATAGTAAGAATATTCCACAACTAAACGAATATTCCCGACAACAATGAATATTTTATAACCAATTACTTATTTGAAATATTTACGCATTTTACCCATAACTAACCACATTAATCAAATGAACCCTTACTATTTCAAAATAATAAACAGAGGAAATTCAATTTCATTAATAATAAATTGGGGTCTTACAACCTCCCCTCCTTATGAAATTTCGTTCTCGAAATTGACATACGTACCTGGTGTTTCGAAAAGGTGAGGATACATCGCTTTCATTTTCATTTCCAACTTCCAGGTTATTTCTTCAATAGCATGGTTCCTCCATAAAACTTTAACTTGTGGTATGTGTAACGCCCCCAAATTCAGGTACTTGAAACCCGAACTCGGTGCTTTACGATACCATTTCTATGAGCGGAATAATACTAATAATAATAACAATAATATGAATATCAAACTTAATTTACATTTATCAGAGTCTAATCCCAAGTACGCAACCTTTACTATAGTTCTTTACATGATATATAATACATATCATTAACTTAATACAGTCTAACTTACAAAAGATACCAATAATCATATTCTGATTGCTTTCCTTTTCACTTGTTCTTGTCTGAACCTTCGGGCTGATCACGCTTAGCTGAAAACATTTAAATTTAAAGCAAGAATGAGCATTTGGGTGCCCAACATGTAATAACAATTATAAATATAATTAGCTAAAAGAAATAAATATTTTCTTTGCACATCACTTCTACAACAGATCAATAGTAGTGAAGTAAATTGAACCAATCATAACCATATATTATTTCTATATCAAAGTTTTTGAAACTACGTATTGACTATATATATAGGGTAGTCGACAGATTATGAACATTGTTTTCTGTTTTTGAAAAGGTTAGACAGAACTTCATCTGCAAACCGTCATAACTTACGGGCACGAGGGTGTACATCCCATGGACCCTGTATTGATCAATACTACATTGCTAGAACGATATTATCGTTCATCCTTTGTTCGCCTTGGCGCATAAAAATTTTCCCATGTTCGGGATGTTCATAATTAGTTAGGAATCCGAACCAAAACAATTTAATTGGATACAAAAGAGTTTTATCATATTCAACGACATTTCTAAATCTGTGTCTAGCTGATCAAATAGCTTAGAGGTTTATCAATAACATTAAAACTGTTCCATACATTAACCTTACACACATAATTCACAAATCTATAACACTGACAAATAATAATCTAATATTATTATTCTCATTCCTTGATCAAAATCCAAAATTAGGGTTTGGATTCCATATCTGATTTATCTGCCATATATAACATTATTAATTAAGTTAAATAATTAACTTAATTAATCTGAAATAAATTCATATAATAAAATAGTTATTATAATAATGTTGAAATCATTTCATATATTATTTAAATAATATATTAATTATATTTTCATTGAAGTTTAATTAATAAAAACATTTTTACTATAAAATTAATTATTATAAGAATATAATTTATAATGATCAATAATTCTAAAATAAAATTATTTATAATCATTTATGTAATAAATATATTTTATATTCATCACATAAATACATACACATTATCTTGCACATATCCTTTCCTTTAAAATAAATAAATAATAATAAAAAATAAAAAATTATATGCAAAATTTTTGATTTATTTATATAGAAAATATTGGGTTATTACATTCACCCTCCCATATAAAGATTTCGTCCTCGGAATCACCGTTTTAAAACCTATACATACCAGGGTACATAACATACACAGTTATTGCGAGTAGATCTTGATCATAATTGATCAAACCGATCTTTAAACATTCAGCATAAAGCTTATCTATCTGCTTATACAGAAAATTGATTTCTAATAGAACTCAATTTTCTCCTTCAAAATAATTTATAAAATAATATACTATATATATAAGAAAATAAAATTGATTAGGATAATACTTGGAGTTGCATCCCCGACTGTCACAGTATCTTAAACGGTTATATTGAAGACGCTTGCGGTTGGTGCTTGCGGTTTGCTTGTTGAGGTTAGTCCCGTTGTCGCCAATGTCCTGCTGCTTTTTTCCGTATTCGCATTCCTTGCCTCCATTCTCCTTCTTGGACAGTCTTCCACCTTATACTCCATTGATTCATAAATAAAACACCCACTATACATTCTTGGATTGGGACAGTCGAGAGAGATATGTCCCTTCTGCCCATACTTATAACTAATAAACTTTCCCTTTATCTCCCTTCCTTTTTCATCATATAGGTGGCAAACACTGTCTTTTGCCCCTCCGTTATCCTAGCTATCACAAATGCTTCTTTCGGGTCAGTTGATCCTCTAAATCCTGGCGGTCCAATTGCCTTGAAGTCTTTGACATTTGCCGATCGATTGTTTGGCTGATTTCCCACGGCTGTATTCTGTTCTGCATAGCTTGATCATCCAAAATTACAAAATTCCGTATCAGGTCTGGTTATCCTCCAGCTTTGTTGACAGGTTCTTCTATCCTTGGGTTTCGTTTTCGTCTTGATGGCATTATCGTAAATTATTCTTTATTATCTTACATTCTAAGCCTTATCGTATACATATAACGAAAAAAAATTTACACTCAAAATATTAGATTTTAAAAACGGCATTAACCAATGTTCAGATAAATAATTACTATCTTCATACCAACTTATTTCATTAATCCAACATAGACTCGTATTCATAGCACTTGACATACCATAACACATTCTGCTTTAAACATTCGCTATCCCTTTGTGACTCAAGAGTCGGGAATCTTTGCCATAACTTTATACAAAATATTTCATTACACAGACATACCTATCGTATACACCACATAGAATCATACCTATTCAAGTAATACTAATACTACCTATTTCTTATGCCTTCACTAAAGATCAATTGCTTAGTATTCTATATATTCACATCATCCTCAATAATCCATTCACACCTAACTATACCTAGTTCGTCCCACTTACAACACATTATGAGTTTAAGAACTCACCACAAATATATGAGTTTAAGAACTCAACATTGACCACATATTCTTTAACTATACTCTACCTATCAATTATACTATCATTTCTGGGTTCGGTACTACATTTTCCAAAATAACCACCTCATTGAGGTAGCTTTCAATGTGAGCCTCTATTTCAGCTATTGGCTTTTATATTGGCTCGGTCATGGAGATCTGCTCTTTCTTTATGATCGGAGGGTATCCTAATCCTTTCTATCTGACATCTATATACAAACTATCTTGATTAACAAAGAATATATACACACAACAAATAATAATTTTATAAGTTATCTTTTATTTGATTTGACGATGAATTTATTCAATTCATCTCCCTTTTAAACTCTATATGAGTTATTTGTATTTTCAACGTTTCCCTCTATCCTAAGGTTATAGCCTAAGGTCTAACCCACCTAAGGTTTTTAACCCTAAAGCTCTGATACCACGATGTAATGCCCCCAAATTCAGCTACTTGAAACCCGAACTCGGTGCTTTACGATACCATTTCTATGAGCGGAATAATACTAATCATAATAACAATAATATGAATATCAAACTTAATTTACATTTATCAGAGTCTAATCCCAAGTACGCAACATTTACTATAGTTCTTTACATGATATATAATGCATATCATTAACTTAATATAGTCTAACTATTACAAAAGATACCAATAATCATATTCTGATTGCTTTCCTTTTCACTTGTTCTTGTCTGAACCTTCGGGTTGATCGCGCTTAGCTGAAAACATTTAAATTTAAAGCAAGAATGAGCATTTGGGTGCCCAGCAAGTAATAACAATTATAAATATAATTAGCTGAAAGAAATAAATGTTTTCTTTGCACATCACTTCTACAACAGATCAATAGTTGTGAAGTAAACTGAACAAATCATAACCATATATTATTTCTATATCAAAGTTTTTGAAACTACGTATTGACTATATATATAGGGTAGTCGACAGATTATGAACATTATTTTCTATTTTTGAAAAGGTTAGACAAAACTTCATCTGCAAACCGTCATAACTTACGGGCAAGAGGGTGTACATCCCATGGACCCTGTATTGATCAATACTACATTGCTAGAACGATATTATCGTTCATCCTTTGTCCGCCTTGGCACATAAAAATTTTCCCATGTTCGGGATGTTCATAATTACTCAGGAATCCAAACCAAAATAATTTGATTGGATACAAAAGAGTTTTATCATATTCAACGACATTTCTAAATCTGTGTCTAGTCGATCAAATAGCTTAAAGGTATATATATATATATATATATATATATATATATATATATATATATATATATATATCAACATGTGATTAAATACAATGATTATCCAAGTGCGGACACTTGTATAACCATGTTTAGAAATTAACGAACAGAATATATATCTGAATTACTATATACTAACATGTTGATAAATAATGATCGGATATAAAATATATCACAATAGGTTTAATAATCTAGCGTAATAATAATATAATTCTGAAACATTCTTACTCATGTCCATTGTATAAAGAAAATGCAAAGGTAAGATACTTTTTCAGTGCTACTTCATCGTTATTTGAAACTTAGTTTAATCTTTTATATCATGACCTATCATTAATAAGATCATTCTATCGATTAGAACAATATCATATCATAACACATAATACTGCTTATTGCAGTCAACACATAAGCTAATCACCTTGTCACACATATTCAACAGTCATTGAATCACAAACAAACACATATACAAACACATTATATAAGTCCAGATCAATTTACGAAACTTATTTGGCCGAGCGTCTGCAAGCGACTTTATTGAGTAATTATCGAGTCTAAGACTCTATATCGAAGTTCAATATCTATTTAGATCATTTAAATAAATAATGTATGTAACATTTTTAATCGACTTACAATAATTTTTAAACATTTATTATAATTTATCACAAATTTTTCAAACAGGAATCATTATAAAATGATTTAAATATCAAATAATTCTATTATCATCAATATTTAATTAATATTAAACTATTAATGAAACCATTGCCAACATATTAAAGTTATTTATAATAACTTAAAATACTTTTAAAGTATTAATATTATCCTTAAATGATTTTTAAAACATTTAAAATCATTTTAAATAATTACCATTAATATTAAAATATTAATGTACTATTTATCAAATATTAAAAGTCATAAATTATAACTTAAAATATTTTTAATTCATTAATATCCCTTTTAAATGATTTTTAAATAAAATCATTTTAAATTATTTATTTAATTAAATAAACTTAATATCATTAATATTAAATTATTAAAGAACCTATCCTTTAAATATTAAAAGTTATATTTTATAACTTAAAATATTTTTAAACACTTTTATTTTCATTTAAAATGATTTTTATAATATTAAAATCATTTTTAAACTAATTTATTTAATATAAAAATTAAATAAATCTAATATCATTATTATTAAAATATTAACATTTTTCATGACAAAATATCAAAAGTTATATTTTATAACTTAAAATATTTTATAATACTTTAAATCATTTTTATATGATTTATAAATCATTTATTCTATTTTTTCCAAATTTATTTAATACATTTATTAAATAACTTAATTATCATTAATATTAATTAATTAATGAAATTTCATCACAAAATATTAAAAGTCATTAAAAATAACTTAAAATATTTTCTTATAACATAATATAATTTTAAATGATTTTTGAAGTATTAAAATCATTTTTAAATAATTTATTTAATATAATTATTAAATAAATTAAATACCTATAATATTCCAAAAATATTAAATATTTATGAAATATATCCAAAATAATTAAAATCTAATTTTTGGACTTAAAAATAATTTTTAATAATTTATTTTTGTATTTTTAATAATTAAAAACTATTTTTTTTCTATTTATTTAATAAAAATATTATTTTTAGAAATAAAGTGTCGCTATAGGTGCTTTAGGCGATAAAACTGTCGCTGAATGTGTTCTTGAGCACCAAGAACACTAACAGTCAGTGTTCATGGGGCTTCCTTTGACCGACTAAAATCTTATGTTCAAGCTTGATCTGGCCAATCTAAGATTTCATTCGTGTAGTAAACATGTAGTACTACAATTATCACCTTCCACTTTGATCACACAACAAAATAAAAGCAAGATCTAAGCCTTTAAAACCATTGTCGAATCATTTCGGGTTTTCGGGTAACCCGAAACCCGCATAGCGATTCAGTAGCAACACTATGTGGCTTAACATTATAAGGGTTCTGTTTGATTTTATGATGATCTATTAGTTCAAAGCTGTAGTATACATAATAGAGTACAATTATTCAGCATCAGGTCAGACAAAAAAACATCAGAATCACATGATAGCGCCTGGTCAACCTATGTCAGAAATGGTGTTCATCCCATTTCTGGAAATTCCAGAAACATGTAATCGTGATCAACAAGCCTAGTTTGACCATCGATTATGTTTGATCAGTTTCTTGTTTAAAGTATCTAAAGCCACCAATATACAGTACATATACAAGGCTATAAACTAGATACAAACATATCATTATAACACTTATAACCTGACAGATTAAAGGCTTAGAAAATCCTGTTAGACACTGCTAAAAGCTTTCTGGGTTACCCAGATTTTTAAAAAGTCATGGACGGGCAACCCTGTTTGACCCTTTATAACTTTTAATCTACAACAGTTATGGACCTGATTCAAGTTCCATATTAAAGTACTCATAACATACTACAAGATGAAACACTTAAACAACAAAAACACTTAACAACCAAAGATCTACAGCCTCTGACATTTGTTGTCAGAACACAAAAAAAATATTTTTTAGATTTTGAAAATCATCAATTTCGAGCACCATGATGTTATGGATCCACTTTCTACCAACCCATATCATTGATTAACACCTTCTACAACATGAATAAACACAAAAATACAAGATCCAACACAGCTTTAAAGATCAAATTTCTTGGTTAGGGTTTATACCTTTATGCATCAATTCATGATTATGGGCTTCTAGATCTGTTATGGTGATAGTGGGGCTTGAATATGAGACTGGTATACTTTTAATTTTCGTGGGTTTAAAGAGAGAGAGGATTGGTTGAGAGAAAGTGTACAAATGAGGCTTTGCAAATGATTTTCTCTCTCTCTAAATCTATATATATGGGTTAGATACATTGTATTGCTAGCAAGAATTGGCTGAGGGGTTAATAATAAATCACTTTGTCAACCTTAGTAGGTCACCAACTAAAGTTTTATACAACAATACAAGTTAGCTTTAATAATGCTCAAAAGGGTATTCTTGTAATTTGGCTTTTGGTTTTATTGGCAAAGATGTAACATGGCAAACCCTTAGGGTTTAACCCTAAGGTTTAGCACAAAAATTATAGGATTTCAATTTATGGTTTAAAATAAAAATTTTAGTTTCTAAAAATTGTAATTAGGGTTTCTTAATCAATTAGGTTTTTAATTACTTAGCACTTTGCTAATTAGGTTTAAGAGACACTAATTAGCATTACACTCCCCAATTTAACGATTAGGGTTTACCATAAGCAAATTAGGGTTTATAATTTAGAAAAATAATAAAGGTTTATACTTTTAAAAATTTTTAGGGTTTTGAATAATAAAGATTCTCCCTAATTAGGGTTAATACCTATAACACCGATCATAAATCAGTCCACATAATTGAAATCCTAATTAGGGTTTAACAGCTCAAAACTAGGGTTTTGACATTATACACATAATTTGACCAACATTATCAGTCCACGCATATACAGTACATATTTATAGCACTGAAAAATCAAAATATAATTAATATTATATTATTATCATCATTCCTTATTCCAGAAGCAGAATTAGGGTTTATCGATAACATTAAAACTGTTCCATACATTAACCTTACACACATAATACATAAATCTATAACACTGATAAATAATAATATAATATTATTATTCTCATTCCTTGATCAAAATCCAAAATTAGGGTTTGGATTCCATATCTGATTTATCTGCCATATATAACATTATTAATTAAGTTAAATAATTAACTTAATTACTCGAAATAAATTCATATAATAAAATAGTTATTATAATAATCTTTGAAATCATTTCATATATTATTTAAATAATATAATAATTATATTTTCATTGAAGTTTAATTAATAAAAACATTTTTCTTTGTAAAATTAATTATTATAAGAATATAATTTATAATGATCAATAATTCTAAAATAAAATTATTTATAATCATTCATGTAATAAATATATTTTATATTCATCACATAAATACATACACATTATCTTGCACATATCCTTTCCTTTAAAATAAATAATTAATAATAATAAAATTATACGCAAAATTTTTGATTTATTTATATAGAAAATATCAGGTTATTACAGTATGACCTTTGTACGTAAGACATGCTCCTTCCTATCCAAGATCTTAACAAGTGCCTCCTCGTACGTTAAGTCTTCGGCTATCTCGTCTGGTTCTAACTCAATAACGTGGTTCGGGTCTTTCACATTTTAACGAAGCACAGATATGTGAAAAACATTATGAACACGAGACATGCTTGGAGGTAACGCGAGTCTATAGGCCACATTTCCTACTCGGTCAAGAATCTGAAATGAACCAATAAATCGTGGATTGAGCTTTCCTCTCTTCCCAAATCTTGTAAATCCCTTCCATGGAGCAACACGCAACAATACATAATCCCCAATACTAAATTCCACGTCCTTTCGATGAAGATCCGCATAACTCTTTTGTCGATCCTGTGTCGTTTGTATACATTGTCGAATCATTTGGATCTTTTCTGTAGTAATACGTACCAACTCTGGTCCCAACAATGTTACTTCACCCACCTTATCCCAACATATTGGAGAGCGACACTTTCGTCCATACAATGCTTCGAATGGAGCCACACCTATACTTACCTGGTAACTGTTGTTGTAGGAGAATTCTTGTGACGACCCCAAAATAGGTCCATTCCATCCAACCCATTCTGAGTCGCCAAATACATGGTACAGAAACAACTACAACTTTACAACAATAAAACTGTGAATTTAAATACAAATATTATCTTCTAGACAATATTTATACTCAAATAAATCCTCATCACATTTATTGATACATTATTTTACAATAATGGTGAGGACTACTAAACAACTCTGTCTAGAATCTTCATTCCATACCCCGACTAGTACTCGCTACATTCTCGCCTCCCGAGAAGAAAAAATGGAACAACAAGGAAAAGGGTGAGCTCAACTAGCCCAAGTAAAGAATATTATGACTAAGATAATATACAACAAATTATCGTTAGTCTCCAACAGGAAAAAATCGATAGAATACAATAGACAACAAGTTTCGGATCAATATTCAGTAGCGGAAATAATAATTCATAGAAGAGTTACGTAGAGAATGAAATCTACTATAATCTATGAATTTAATATCCATCATCAATATTTTATCCTCGTAACATCAATCAATATTCATCTCAAATCAAATATTCATCTTTGCACTCTGGGCCAAAGATATTCATCATCGGTCATGTTCATCTCAACACCTGTTCATCTTTGCACTAAAGGCCAAAGATATTCATCAATCGGTCATGTTCATCTCAACACCTGTTCATCTTTGCACTAAAGGCCAAAGATATTCTTCAGAAATCATTCATCTTTGCACTACTGGGCCAAAGATATTCTTCAGAAATCATTCATCTTTGACATTACAGCCAAAGATATTCAATAATATCATCATTTAAGACCGAGGATGATGAAAATATTTTAAAGAAAGCGAATCCAAAGTGAAACAAAATGACAAATATTATGGATTCGTACTTTAAACAATCCGAGTTCAAAAATACTTCATAAATAATCATAGTGAAGTAAAATTCAAGAATGATCAAAACATGGATACAATCAAAGCTAGTATCCCGAATAGATATTTTAGATTTAAAAGAAAAATTTTCATTTTTTAATTGAATAGTGTCGTGATTCGTGAATAGTCTTAGATACGTGAA
>CM035156.1:37145475-37315842 GCA_020205615.1 Panax quinquefolius | reverse complement strand
GAGGTTACTCAGCTCTTCAATTAATCGACACGAGCACATTTTCCGTGATGCATCCCATCAAGAAAAATTAGACGACAATGCCTTTTGGTGAATTTACTTCCCCAAACTTTCAATGATTATCAGATGTCTATCGGGATAAGTGTTGAACATCCCAGAGCACATGTTCACACACAAAATGGCCTTGCGTAATCATTGATTAAGCCGCCTTTCAATTGATTGCGAAGACCATTACCGAGCGAGATCAAAACTTCCACCTCGGGCAGGGTCATGCTATTTTACATGCATAAACACTAATTCGTGATCGCACTCAACAAGTTATCATAAGTACTTCCTTACAATTGGTTTTTCGTCGAACCAAATATTTCTCATCTAAGAATTTTGGTCAGTCTTTGTACATGTTCCAATTCCTCCACTACAACGCATTTTAAAATGGGACCTCAAAGGAGGTTAAATATATGTTGGATATGAATCCCCATCTATAATTAAATATTTAGAAACATCAACCGTGGGATTTATTTACGACTAGATTCATTTGATTGTCATTTTGATGAATCGCCTTCCCAACATTAGGGGGAGAAAATAAGCAATTTGGAAAAGAGATAAGTCGGGAATGAATTATCATTGTCTCATTTTGATCCTCGTAGACAAAACAATGTGAACTAGAAGTTTAGAAGATAATTATTTACAAAGTTTAGCAAATCAATCGCTGATGCATTTTCAATTCAAAGAGCGGTAAAAAGTCACATATACCACCGTTAATGTCCAAATAAAATTGATGTCCCAAAGAGGACAACTCTGTTGAGAATGAACTCCAAAGCACGCCAAGCGTGGTAGACTCATTTGTTCCAAAGATAAGAATCCTCGATGAGAAAAGGAACAAAGATTCAAGATGGTCATGATGAGGAAATGGGAACCCGGTAAGAGTTCAGAAAACCTCTAGACATTACTAATATTACAGCTTCCAAAAGACAATCAAAGTATTCGAAATCATTGAAAATGAATAGATCTCGATAAATTATGTCATGTCCGTAAAAATATGGAACCGAAATGAAATTGACGTCGATAATGTTTTTCGTACAATATATAGCGCTAGATGTTATAAAAGATGAAGAGGATCTTCAACCAAGGTTATTGAGGAATGCAATGATAGAATTGATCGCCAAAATGGAAAGACGCTTAATTGAGGCGTAATCAAATCTCTTGAAAAGAGAAATGTTTTGGACCAAGAGTCCGTACACACCGATGGTGTAAAACTAGTGGGGTACAAATGGGTTTTGTTCGAAAACTAAATGAAAAGGGTGAAATTATAAAGGCTTATAAAAGCACGAACTAGTCAAGCAAGGATTTTCACAAAGACTTCAGAGATTGATTAAGAGACATACTTTTCATGTGATGGATGACTTACTTTTCATTTCTAATTGCCGGATAATAAAGAAGGACTTCATTTCATTTCTAATCGGATGTCGCAATAAGATACTTAACGGCCCACTTGATAATGAAATTTATAATGAAACTTCCGGATTTAAATTGCCGTGAAGCTGTGTAAATCCAGCTTCTAGAATCCACTGATTAAATTAAATAGATCTATATGGATTAAAACAACTCCGTACGTGGTATAAACTGCCTCAGTGAATATTTATTAGAAGTGAAGGATATAAGAATGACCATGTTAGTGAAAGTAGTATGCACATAATAAGCCAATCAATGTGATGATGATAAAGTATACTTTTAGAAAATCTTATTCATTTATTAATAAAAAGTATTAATTTATTAAAGGCTTTAATTATCTACTATGATGTCGCTTTATAATGGTGATAAACCCAGTTTTAAGCGAACTTTTGTATCAATGATGATGATCATTAATGAGATCTAAATTCTTAGAAAACTTAAAACTATATAGAATCATTGATTACTAAATCAGATTAGTAGAATAGACTACATACGCTAATAATGTAGTATAAGCCAATCATGTTTTTATTAATAAAAGTATTAATTATTATTTATTAATATAAAAGTATTAATTTATTAAAGGCTTTTAATTATCTACATGATCTTTGTTTTATAATATGTGATAAACCCGTAGTTTTAAGCGATGCTTTTAGAATAATGATGATGATCATTCTAATGAGATCTAAATTCTTAGAAAGCTTAAAACTAAAATAGTTCCCAATCGTTGGATTACTAAATTGGGGATTAGTGAATCGGGATAGATTTAGTACATCGTTGCTTCTTTCGTTGGATGAGGATGATTGATCTCATGATCATTTGTGTGGAACACTAAAAGCAAGTATGTAGGTGCTTATTGAGAATAAGTTCTTTGAATGTGGCTCGCTAAGGAATACCTAATGGAGTTTTATTTGCTGTCGATAGGAATTCACAGTAGTGATAGTAGTCTGAGTGATCCTTGGACTTGAGATCATTATAGTATCTTGTGTATGATGAGTTATACTTTGACTTATTCCTTAAGACCCTTAGGGTATATCAAAGGTATGCTTGGGTATAATAAGTTTATACGTGGAGATAATGTATGATTAATAAAGAATCTACCACTTAATAATAGAAGAGAAATGTCCTATGTGATTCGATAAATGACAACCCGGTAGTCCTTGGCGAGGCGAGAATGAAATTAGAAAGGAGTTTCTAATTTGCATTATTTAGAGTTGTGCATTTAAGGATCGAAATACATATAATTAAATAAAATAAGACTTGATGTAATTCCGTGTCTTTATATTTAATTGGGACATTGTATGGTGGAAGGATTGAATTGTCTGGTAACTATTTACTCAAAGGTTCTTTAATGATTAATGTTGAAATCTATATTATACGGAAAGTCGTTGATCGCTAGGGAGGCTTATCCTTATTGTAGAATAAATATTATTTATTTAAATAAATTAATTATTTAATTTATTTATTTAAATAAGATTAAATTGTTCTAATTGATTTATTCTGCAATAGGTTTAATATGGAGAACCTAAAAGGTCACACCATAAAAGGAAGAATAATTATTTAAAAGTTAATGGCATAATCGTAATAATATGTTAAGTATATTTAATTTAATCTATGGTGATAGAATAAATTAAATAAGCTTAATATTATTATTTAATATTTAGAAATATTAAATATAAATTAATAAGAGAGTCTTATTAATATTATTACAATTATTATTATTTTAATTTCTAAAGAGTTTAGGAATTAATTTAATATAAGTACTCTCATTTATTCTAATTGGATTAGGAGGAAAATTAGTTAAAGGAGTTTAATTAATTATCCTAATAAGATTAGGGAGCTTAATTAATTAAAGAATTTTTAATTAAATAAACCAATTCCTTAATTGTTAAGGTGGGTTGCTTACATCTATAAATAGAGGAGTCTTATTATGGGTGGTATGGTTGTTGACTTTTTCATAATACGACATAATTCCAATTTGTTGGAGAAGTACACCTTTTCTATAGAGATAGAAAAACTAGGGTTTAGCCAACCACCCTCTTCTTGAATTTTCTTCTTCCTTGGTGGATCACCTCTCAGAGGCCAAACATTTGGGTGGCTAACGTTGATCGAAAGGAAGAACCAAACCCGTGGATTCAAGATTGAGCGAAAGGATTTGGAGGTGAACTTGTACGAGGGAAGCTCGATCTTGAGGTATGATTTTATTCTTTATCTTTTCGTTTAATTAATAATTGTGCATAAAGGATGATCAAGGGTTTTATGGTTTGTAAATATTTTTAAACTACGATTTTACTCGCTTTCTTAATATATTATGCAATTTGATTGCGTTATTGAATATTACAAACCTAACGAAGGCATCGAGCCAAACCTTTATGCGAATTATTAATTGTTCAAATTTGATATGTATGTTGATATGTGTTTAGAACAATTTTTTTGGGCATAATTTTATCAGTATAAAATTTAATCTTAAAAAAAAAAAAAAAAAAAAAAAAAGCTAAAAAAAAAAAAAAATTAAGGCCACTGTTTTCATGGCATGGAATTTTTTGATTTAGAGGTTAAATAAGTGAATCACTGATTTCAAGCGCGATCGTATAGCATAATAAAAAAAAAAAAAAACCTGCTTACATGGTTCGCTTAAAAGGTGGAATTCGTTCCATGTAAAATTTTTTTTTTTTTCAAGGCTTATGAGTTATATAATTAAAATCACACACAAAAAAAAAAAAAAAAAAAAGTCACGCCACGTTTTATAAATTCTAAGCAGAGCATGATTCCTATGTAACTTTGGTAACATTAGATTACGAATCGCATGAATCAATTTTAAAAAAAAAAAAAAATTGCAAGTGCCATTTTTAATTATAATCAAGGAATGGCATTCTGGACATTAAAGGCAAACCTGATTCATTTTTTTTAAAAAAAAGGCAAAAAAATATATATATATATATATATATATATATATTATATATATATATATATATATATATATATAATTAGTATTATATAATTAAAATAAAAGTTTATTTTAATTTTAAAATAAAAGGTTTATTTTAATATTAAAATATAAAGTTTTATTTTAATTTTAAATAATTTTATAATTAAAATAAAAAGTTTATTTTAATCTTAAAATAAAAGGTTTATTTTAATATTAAAATAAAAGATTTATTTTAATTTTAAAATTAAATTTCATGCTAACTAATTAGTTGGAATTGGATTCCATAATTAACTTTTAATTGGAGTTGAAATTGGATTCTATTTTTCCCTTAAATAAAGGAGTTTATTTAGATATGAAATAAGATTTCATATTATTCAAAATAAAAGAGTTTATTTGTGAATAGGAAAGAAGAATCCTAATTTCCTTAAATAAAGGAGTTTATTTAGATATGAAATATGATTTCATATTATTCAAAATAAAAGTTTATTTTGTGAATAGGAAAGAATATCAAGTGTTTCCTTTAATAAAAGATTTTTTTTACATGGAATTGGATTCATAATTAATTAAAATAAAGAGTTTATTTTAATTAAAGATTTTTTTTATACATGGAATTGGATTCCATAATTAATTAAAATAAAGGAGTTTATTTTGATTAAAGATTTTGATTAAAATAAAATAGTTTATTTTATTCAAAATTAGATAAATTAAAATAAAATAGTTTTATTTTGATTTAAATTTGGATTAAAATAAAGGAGTTTATTTTGATTCAAAATTAGATTTTATACTAACTAAATTTGCCCATTAAATGATATCAATATATATATTAAATGTTTATTATTCATGAGATGAATGTTATTTATTGATGCATATGGTGATGATGTATGATAATAAATGGGATTGATTATGGACTATTGACGATGCGATTGGATTTTATTTTAGTTGGATGCATGAATGTATGGGTTTTATTAAATGGGGTCTGCGTACGCCGTCTTTTAATTTTTCTTAATATAAATTCTATCTCCTCTATGTACTTCCCTTATTTAACGATCAAGGTTTCTATTTATTTTAAATAGTTTTGTAATAGGAATAGTTAGAATTAATTTTGAAAAATTAGAGATCGAGGACAAAGAAGCGCTTGAAGACCCGTTTGTAATGGAGCCAGGTTTAAATGTAATAGTTATATTTAAATATTATTTCTTGCACCCAAGGTTTGACCTTTTTGGTTCACTTGGTGGCTCTAGTGAACCAAACTAGAATAAAAGTCCATAATCAATCAGGAAGTAGAATATAGTATTCTATATATGCATACTTATATATATATATATTATATATTATGCAAACATGCTTCGCGTGTTCATTAATATGAGCGTATTTTATATATATATGTAAATAATGCTTATTAAACAAGATGAGACAAATTAATAAAACCCTCAATTTTTATATTAAGTCCTAAAGCGTTCAAAGATATTTGGAATATCGAGCGCGCCTTCTAGCGTGATAAAATTAATAGAGTATTAAATATTTAATATGAGTTTGTTGTGTCACCAAGGCAAGTATTAAGTATTTAAGATGTTAATTTATCACATTTGATGCTTATAAAGAAAATTGAACAATATTGTTTTTTGTTGTGTCACCCACAAGGATGATATTTTCTTTTTGAATATATGGAGTGCTAGGTTGGACTTAACTTGGATAATTTTGATTCGGATGTGCCACCACTTGATCAAAATAATCTAAGAGGCAAAATACAAGGAGTTACATAGTTGATGTAATTGACAAAAAGTTGTCTACCTATTTATTTATATATAGTTTGTTTGTCACCACAAGGCTATATACATTTGAAATGGGATCCTTATTCTCACTAGCAAATCTTTAATTAGATTTTCCGAACTATATAAGTGAGGTAATATAGTTTGAAGAAAATAGTGGGAGATACCAATTTAAAACAAGACCTAAATTATTTTGGTAATTAATAAAAGAATGTATGTTAAAATGTTGTTAATTACAAATTCATTTTCTGAAATTTTACAATGTCTAAAATTACTATCATCTGCGAAGCATATTAGATGCTAAATTAACAGAATCGAATTAAGCGGATTGGTTAAGGAATTTGAGAATAGTTCTCATGGTGAAAAGTTATCTTATGTCATGTCGCTATCCTGCAATGGTTGCGAGAATAATGCCTCTGAGGAAGAGATTGCTACTTTTAGAAAGTGGCAAGATGATGATTGATTGGCTCGATGCATCATGCTCGCATCCATGAATGCTTGAGCTTGACGTCAGCATGAAACTATGGATGCTTCTTACTATATTCTCGCACATCAAGTAGTTGATGGTGAGGAAAGTGGGGTGATAGATATCGGATATCTAAGGAGCTCTTCCGATCTAGAATGGCTGATGGCACTATAATGCAGACAAAAAGTTCTTAACATAATCAATTTGATTGATCAATTAGGACAACGAGGTTTTGTCATGGATGGAGAGTTGAGCCAAGATTTGATCTTGCACTCACTCCGGACTCCTTTCACAATTGTTGTGAATTTTTCATATGAACAAGCTAGATATCGACTTTTTGATTTGCTTAACATGTTGAAAAATGTTGAGAGTCACTTTCCAACCAAGAAAGACCATGTCTTACCTTGGTAGGGGCCAAAGGATCTTACGAAAGAAGAAGCGATTCTAAGAAGGTAGGTATAGAAAGGCAAAAACAAAGGATAATAAGAACAAAAGCGATATGGATAGCAAAGGGTTTGCTTCCATTGCTATAAGCTGGACCTTTGGAAAGAAAGCTGCGAAAAACATCTTGCGAGAGGCTAACAAAGAAGCTTAGTGAAGTTTTGATTTACAATCGATTTTTGTTCATGATTGAAATAATTTTTTCTTTAAGTCGAGGTTCTACTTGGGTATTGGATACCGACTTTGGTTATCATAAATATAGATTTATGAAGGACCAAGCGAGTAGAAAGCTAAACAAATATAAGTAATCTATGTGTGGAAAATGAAGCAAAGGTTCTTTGCATTAGCTATAGAAACTTATAGTTTAGCATCGCACTACGAAGCAAATCTATTAAGTCGATAAGTTGTTATTGTATTCCAATTCTTGTTAGAAACATTATTTCCATTTTATTGTTGGACAATAAAATTTTTGGTATTATAATTAAGAACAATTGTTGTTACATTTATAATAATAATGTTTTGTATAAATGAAATATTACTTAATGGATTTTATATACTTGACTTACATGAAAATAATTTTTATATTGAACAAATTAGTATAAGAAAAGGAGATGATCATTCAAAGAGTTGAATGTATGTATTTGTTGAAATACAAGTGTGAATTATTTGAAAGGTTGAAAGATTTGAGAAGTGAAACAAATTGGCAAAGTATTAAGATTCTTTGATTAGATCGAGGAATAAATACTTGTGCTGATAAGTTTCTAGATCATCTCAAATGGTTTTTCTCATAATGGACACCTCCAGATCGTTAATAATTGATTGATGTATCCGAAAGAAAAAAAATCATACCTTGTTGGACATAGTGCGGTCCATAATGATTTTACCGACATTCCGGTATCCTTACAGGGTCATGTCCTAGAAATGGTTGCATATCTACGAAAAATGGTAACCTCAAAATCAGGCCCCAAGACTCCATAAAAGTTATGGACGGGGAGGATTCCTAATCTTAAGAATGTTAAGATAAGGGTTGTCAACTTATGTGAAAAGGTTTCAAAAGATAAGCTTGGGACAAGATTTGACAAGTGTCGATTTGTGGGACATCCTAAAGTAAGTTTAGGGTATATGTTCTATAATCCTCGCTTAGCAAAGGTGTTTATTATGAAACACATTTTGCTTTCTAAGATAAATGTGTTTATCATTAAGAAATTTGGTGGGAGGATAATAGATCTTGAAGAGTTCAAGAACCACAAAACACTATAAGTCAAATAGGAGGAACACGTAGATAGACCTATTGTAACACAACCGAATAAGTAAATCTGGAATAGTACCAAAAAGATACCTAGGAGGTATGGATTCATCATGGATGATGATGATGAGGTACGCATCATGAAGATGATGATCCGAGGAGTTACATACGATGAGGTAAGAGTTCTAGTGTGTACAAAAAAGGGTGGGTGGGGGCCGTGACATTCCTAATATTATATGTTGATATACTACGGAAAGGAATGACATACCAATGCTACAATCGGTAAAGATAAAGTTGTCTAAACATTCCTCCATGAATGATTTGGAAGAGTATCTTAATTGGGGATATAAATCTATAAAGATAGATTTAAGAGGATGCTCGACTTAACCCAAAGGAGCGTATATTCATTTGATGCTAAAGTCGTTTAGCATGGCAAACTCAAGAGATGTCTCATGTTGATGAGCTATGTAGTGTATCTCTCTTAATAGTCCCCATAGACTCAAAGAAGAGAGATTGCATGAGTGACAATCATGTATGCAATGAAATGTACGAGACACGATATTGATCGGTCGTATTACGGAGAAGATCACTATGAGCGGTGAAAAACATCTTAAAGTTCTTAACCAAGCACTAAGGATGTGAGCATACATGGTGGGTCCGAATTAAAACTAGAGGGCTTTACGGACTCAAGTTTTTCGATGATAGACCAAGACGATCGAAAATCCACTTTTAAGGTAAAGTGTTACCTTGAACACGGTGGTGTAGTGAATTGGAAAGGTTCAAACAGACCAAAAGAGTTCTTTGGTTTAGTGATAAAGACAAAGTATATAGCTATAAATGAAGGCTTATGAGTTGATTGTTTGGATTAAAAGTTCATTCTGAACTAGGAATAGTTCTAAGTCTCATCTTGGATCTAAACATGTGTTGTGGCACTTTCATTTGATTATTAGAATCATTGAAAGATGGGAAATCACTATAGAGATAGTGGACTCTCATGAACAACATTACATATCCATTTACTGGAAGCTTATCCAATGCCAGGATAATCGTCACTTGGAGAAGAAGAGTATAAGATACCATGGCGATCGATTGGCTTTAGTGCAAGTGGGAGATTGAAAGTAGTATGCACACAAGCCCAATCATGTTTGATGATAAAGCATATACTTTGTAGTAACAATCTTATTCATTTATTAATAAAAGTATTAATTTATTAAAGGCTTTTAATTATCTACATGATCTTCGTTTTTATAATATGTGATAAACCCATAGTTTTAAGCAATGCTTTTAGAATAATGATGATGATTGTGGCGACCCCAAAATAGGTCCATTCCATCCAACCCATTACGAAAGTCGCCAAATACGTATTATGTAAACAACTACAACTTTATTATCACAACAATAAAGCTGTGAGTTTAAATACAAATATTATCTTCTAGACAATATTTATACTCAAATAAATCCTCATCACATTTATTGATACATTATTTTACAATAATGGTGAGGACTACTAAACAACTCTCTAGAACCTTCATTCCATACCCAGGACTAGTACTTCATTACATTCTCGCCTCCACGAGAAGAAAAATGGAACAACAAGGAAAAGGGTGAGCTCAACTAGCCCGATAAAGAATGTTATGACTAAGATAATATACAACAAATTATCGTTAGTCTCCAACGAGGAAAAATCGATAGAATACAATAAGCAACAAGTTTAGGATCAATATTCGCATGAAATAATAATTCATAGAAGAGTTACGTAGAGAATGAAATCCACTATAAATCTATGAATTTAACGGTCCATCATCAATATTTTTTATCCCTGTAACATCAATCAATATTCATCTCAAATCAAATATTCATCTTTGCACTGTTCTGTGCCAAAGATATTCATCAATCAGTCGTGTTCATCTCAACACTGTTCATCTTTGCACTAAAGGCCAAAGATATTCATCGATCGGTCGTATTCATTTAAACACTGTTCATCTTTTACACGGGCCAAAGATATTCATCGAAATCATTCATCTTTGCCTTTCTGAGCCAAAGATATTCTTAAATCATTCATCTTTGCACTACTGAGCCAAAGATATTCTTGAAATCATTCATCTTTTGCACTCTGGGCCAAAGATATTCAATAATATCATCATTTAAGACCGAGGATGATGAAAATATTTTAAAAAAGCGAATCCGGTGAAACAAAATGACAAGGATTAAGGATTAAGGATTAGTACTTTATTTTATCCATGTCCAACAATACCTCAAAAATAATCATAGTGGTGTAAAATTCAAGAATGATCAAAACATGGATACAATCAAAGCTAGTATCCGAATAGATATTTTGGATGAAAAGAAGAAATTTTATTTTTAGATGAATAGTGTCAGATATCGTGAATAGTCCGTATCGTGAATAAGTAACTCAGACACCAAAAGATGAAATTCCACAAAAACATTTTCACGCTTCATGAATAGTACTCGTGAATAGTAACTTCGTGAATAGTAACTCATGAATAGTAACTTCGTGAATAGTAACTCATGAATAGTAACCCCGAGCATGAAAAAAGTTCCAAATTTGATAAAAACTTCGGATCAATATTTGACAAGATAATGATATTGAAGAAATAATATCATTCTGAAAAAAATAATATCCCTTACCTCAAAGAATCGATTGCCGGAAGGAAAGGTCGGAAGTGATCTTTGAATGAAACTTATCTTTGAGCAACAACTCTCAAAATATCTAAATACTCACAAAATACGCTCGATAATATAGAGAGAAAGAGAAAACTTTGTTTACGGTGTGATTTCAATTCTAACTTAGCCCTCTATTTATAGGAAAATGTTAGCCCGTAAAAGCGGACTTGACGCTGCACGATGGCTTTTACGCTACTATTGCCACCCACCACATTTGAAATAAAATTCAGCACATTTTTTCACCAACCACAAGTGGGGCCCCCTCAATTCTAGAATTTTCCACCAAAATCAATTATAAACCTAATTTGAATCGAACACCTCTTAAAATTCACAACAAATCATTCGTGCATTTTAACGGTTCAAAATTTGTGGACATATACTCAACTTATGTATGTATAACATATCCAAAATTACAACGATCCAACGGTCGGATTAAAATTATAACCCATGATATATCTCAAAACCCCGATTTGATTTTTAACACCTCCAATCCAGATAAAATCTTGATAAAACACCTCAACATTAATTCCTTCATTAATAACCACATAAATAAATCCATCATTTATATTCATATAAAATAAATATTTCCTTATCATATGAATCAATAATTAATTATTCACAAATAATATTCTGAGAATCACATTTATGATAATGACAGTTGTTCGAGGAAGAAGGGGCTTTCGATAAGGATCTCTCCTTCTGGCGCCATGAATTAGGTGACCAAACCTCTCCTTAGATGAGAACTTTCTAGACATTGCCAATAATGTTATCTAATAATATTATTCAAATAATATGAATTATTGATCGATAATGGGAAATATCATGCAAATGACAATTATTGAAGCAAGAATAATATAAAATACCAACGCAAAGAATTATTGAATCAATAAAATAAACTATTGAGCGAATTAACTCTTGTAATAATTATTGAGTAGTGCCTTTTACGTAAGGATCAATAATTCAACAAATCGTATGCAATACTGGTGTGCTTCTTGTGCAACCACGCGTAGACATCGTATTTTAACCACAAGGGTATTCCAATACGATCTTAGCGATAATAACTACAGTCTTAGCGGTAATAACTACGCCGTTATTTATAACCACCAAACTTTGTCGTTTTCCTCATCCAATCGCTTTCCGTTATGGGGCCCACACATGGCTGCGCCGTCGTACGAATATTCCCCGACAGTACGAATATTCCACGACCAAACGAATATTCCCCGACAAAAATGAATATTTTATAACCACTTGCTTATTTTTGAAATATTTGCGTATTTAACCCTTAACTATCCACATTAATCAAATCAACCCTTACTATTTCAAGATAATAAATAAAGGAAATTCCTTTTTTATTAAAAAAAAATTTGAGGGTCTTACAACCTCCCTCCTTATGAAATTTCGTCCTCGAAATTGACGTACGATACACAGTGTTTGAAAAGGTAAAGATACCTCGCTTTCATTTTCGTTTCCAACTCCAGTGTCATTTCCTCAATAGCATGGTTTCTCCACAAAACTTTAACTTATGGTATAACCCCGGTACATAGGTCATGTGTTCTTTCCTCTACAAAATCTTGGACAGTACCTCCTCGTGACGTTAAGTCTTGGCTATCTCGTCCGGTTCTAACTCAATGGCGTGTTTTTGGTCGTCCACATATTTACGTAACATCGATACGTGAAAAAGCGTTATGAACCGCGTCATACTTGGTGGTAAAAGCGAAGTCTATAGGCCACAGTTCCTATTCGATCGAGAATTTCAAATGGATTAATAAATCGAAGGTTTGAGCTTTCCTCACCTCACCGATTCTCGCTTTTAAAATAACAACTTCTTGCACCTCCTTCTTCAAATTCATCACCTCGGTGTGTAGCTTGAGCAGCTTTAACTTTATCGATTATAGTCGATTATACTCAGATATCATCACGTCTTTCGTATATCATCACGTGGGTACCTAGAGTTTTCATCTCCATCTCTATTATTTGTATATTATCTGAAATGAGTCTTTGACAATATTGTACTCGTACTTGTATACGATCTTCTACTCAACACGCCGTCAATACTACGTTCGCTTTTCCGGGATGGCATGGTCGTAATGTGTGTTGAAATGAGTCTCCTCTTGAGTTCTTGAAGCTCTTCCCACATTCCTTGCTCCATTCGAATTTTGTATCTCTACGAGTCAGCTGCGATAATGGAATAGCTATTCGAGAATATCCTTCAACGAATCTCCGATAATAACCAACTAAGCCTAGAAAGCTACGTATTTCGATTACTGACTTAGGTTGCTCTCAAGCTGTGACTCATATCCCAATCTTGGATAAAGACGTCACAATGACACCTATCGATTTCTTATCGCATGCGAATATGGCGTCCCCTATAGAGATCTAAAGCAGGTGAATTCCACAAAGGAAGTCAAGAGATAAAGGCTCGTGTACCAAATTCTATAGTTGAATTTTTAACTCTCGAAGTTCAATAGGAGCCATTCGATATGAGATTTTAGAAATGAGTTTTGTCACCGGGTTCAAAGTCGATACAAAATTTAATATCGATCTTTGGGAGTAAGCCAATAAAGATTTCAGAAATACGTCAGGAAAAATCAATAACAACAAGAATATTATTCAAATCTGACGTGTCTTTATTCAAATCCATAACATGGACTAAGAAAACTTGACATCCGTAATAAACGAATGACTTCATGGCTTAATATGAAAGAGTTTGACTACAATGGTTTGACTGCTTGAGTTCGAATAACAGGTTGCTTAGGAATATGAAAACTAACAACCTTACAAAAGCAATCAATTTTGGCATGATGAGTAGTTAACCAATCAATCCCCAAAAGCAAGTATCTTTAAAGAGATAAGGTCAACAGGTAATGTAATGGTGCCAACTTGAATCAAGCAAGATTTTTTAAACAACGGATGTAATGAAAGTTTCTCCTAACGGAGTCTCCATAAATAGGTCAAAGTCTAATTTCTCCGTAGTCAAGTTCAAACGTTGAGCGCAAGAAAGAATAAAAAATGGGTAGGCAGGGTATCTAGTAAGGTATAAACTTCATAAGAATTTATAATTAACTAACCGTGCTAACTTCGTTCGGGTTCCTCGTATTTTGACCGGTCACGACAAACGCTCTTCCAAGAACCGTTGACTTTGACTTTTCTGGGACATCCTTTTGAGTCACCGCCCCCGCTGCACTAGGTTTCGATATCGTATAATCTCGAGCAATATGTCCTTCTTTTCCACAATTATAGCATACCTTAAACTGCTGTAGGGGGGCCAATGATATCCCTCTTTCCCTTGATTTGTAACATCGACCGATGGTCTTTCTCCTCCCTTGGAACTAGTTGCCACATTGGCGCCGCGTCTTCACATGGTCGTTGTTGAATCTCCTCTTTTAAAATCTCCTCCCAACTCGCTTCTTCTATTTTCATGGCCACGATTACCACCGAAGTAGTTGGTTACCGCTTTTGTCAGTATTCTTCTTTCCACTTTGGTTATCGTTATTACGATGATCGCTATCTTTGATATGATCCTGGTTATGGTCCCTCGGTTGAACGTACTCGTTATCTCTCGCTCTAACAATTTGAGCCTATTTACAACACATCGAATAGAGAAAATTTATGAGAAATGAATCGACGACGGGTTTCAAACCTCTCGAGAAACATCCATCCGTCATCGTTCCTCATTCTCCACCAAATGAGGTGCAAACTGGATAACTCCATAAACTTCGCCTCGTCTTTGGGACACCGTCATGTTATTCGCTCCAATCTAATAAACTCCACTTCCTTCATACGACGAATACTTTCGAGGGAAGTACTTGTCATTGAAGCTATTTTCAAACGTCTCCCATGACATCTTGAGTGAAATTTGAATGAGTACGCTTCACGTGATTCCCACCGATGTCTGCTTCGCCACGGAACATAAAAGTAGCGAATGGAACTTTCGTTCTTCGTGCATCCCAAGACATCGAATATCTTGGTAATTTGTTTGACCCATGTTTCGCCAGTGATTGGATCCGGCTTTCCCTGCACTCGGTGGTCCCAACTCTTTGAAGCGCTTGCACGTGACCACCCGTGAATTGCTATCATCTCCTCTCTGTATTTTGAACACGAGTCTCCTAAATCGATTTTGCATGAGCTCGCAAAAAGCTTCTAAACATCCCTCGTTCATCATCCGCTTTCGGTGGTGTTATTCACGGGAGGTACATTGCCACTGTTGCGACGTTCTCCTCGTTGGTAAATCATACGGCATCTCCACGGTCTCATTTACACCACTATTAATATTCTCACGACATTCTCAATTCATCATTATAAAACAAGGGTTAATTAAATAAATTAACAAATCACATAATACCCCCTATAATATGACCAACCAACAAATAAGCTTAGGTAGGACATACTAGCGAAGGATTTTACTCGTCTCTCCCTCCTAGTTCTATTCCCGATCTCCGCATGGAGATCATATCCCTAAGCTCGATATTAATCGTGGCGACCCCAAAATAGGTCCATTCCATCCAACCCATTCGAAGTCGCCAAATACATGGTATGTAAACAACTACAACTTTATTATCACAACAATAAAACTGTGAGTTTAAATACAAATATTATCTTCAGACAATATTTATACTCAAATAAATCCTCATCACATTTATTGATACATTATTTTACAATAATGGTGAGGACTACTAAACAACTCTCTCTAGAACCTTCATTCCATACCCCGACTAGTACTCGCTACATTCTCGCCTCCACGAGAAGAAAAATGGAACAACAAGGAAAGGGTGAGCTCAACTAGCCGATAAAAGAATGTTATGACTAAGATAATATACAACAAATTATCGTTAGTCTCCAACGAGGGAAAATCGATAGAATACAATGATAACAACAAGTTTCGGATCAATATTCATGGCGGAAATAATAATTCATAGAAGAGTTACGTAGAGAATGAAATCCACTATAATCTATGAATTTAATGGTCCATCATCAATATTTTATCCTGTAACATCAATCAATATTCATCTCAAATCAAATATTCATCTTTGCACTACTGGGCCAAAGATATTCATCAATCAGTCGTATTCATGTTCATCTCAACACTGCTCATCTTTTGCACTAAAGGCCAAAGATATTCATCACCGATCATGTTCATTTAAACACCATTCATCTTTCACTACTGGGCCAAAGATATTCATCGAAATCATTCATCTTTGCACTACAGGCCAAAGATATTCTTCAGAAATCATTCATCTTTGCACCACAAAAGCCAAAGATATTCTTCGAAATCATTCATCTTGTGACTACACTTCAGCCAAAGATATTCAATAATATCATCATTTAAGACCGAGGATGATGAAAATATTTTTAAAAAGCGAATCCAAGTGAAACAAAATGACAAGGATTAAGGATTAAGGATTCAGTACTTTATTTTATCCACGTCCAACAATACCTCAAAAATAATCATAGTGGTGTAAAATTCAAGAATGATCAAAACATGGATACAATCAAAGCTAGTATCCGAATAGATGTTTTGGATGAAAAGAAGAAATTTTATTTTTAGATGAATGAATAGTCACAGATATCGTGAATAGTGCCGATATCGTGAATAGTAACTCTAACACCAAAAGATAGAAATTCCACAAAAAACATTTTCACGCTTCATTAATAGTACTCGTGAATAAGTAACTCGTGAATAGTAACTCATGAATAGTAACTCGTGAATAGTAACTCATGAATAGTAACCCGAAGCATGAAAAAGTTCCAAATTTGATAAAACTTCAGATCAACATTTCAAAGATAATGATATTGAAGAAATAATATCATTCTGAAAAAAATAATATCCTTACCTCAAAGAATGGGTACTTGGAAGGAAAGGTCGGAAGTGATCTTTGAATGAAACTTGTCTTGAACAAAGAACTCTCAAAATATCTAAATACTCACAAATACGCTCAATAATATAGAGAGAAAGAGAGAAAACTTTGTTTACGGTGTGATTTTCAATTCTAACAGCCCTCTCATTTATAGGAAAATGTTAGCCGTAGAGCGAGACTTGACCTACACGATGGCTTTACACCTGCTACTATTGCCACCCACCACATTTGAAATAAAATTCAGCACATTTTTTTTCACCAACCACAAGTGGGGCCCACTCAATTCTAGAATTTTCCACCAAAATCAATTATAAAACCTAATTTCGAATCCGACACCTCTTAAAATTCACAACAAATCATTCGTGCATTTTTAACGGTTCAAAATTTGTGGACATATACTCAACTTATGTATGTATAACATATCCAAAAATTACAACGATCCAACGGTTTGATTAAAATTATAACCCCGCAATATATCTCAAAACCCCGATTTGATTTTTAACACCTCCAATCCGATAAAATACCGATAAAACACCTCAACATTAATTCCTTCATTAATAACCACATAAATAAATCCATCATTTATATTCATATAAAATAAATATTTCCTTATCATATGAATCAATAATTAATTATTCACAAATAATATTACTGTAATCACATTTATGACAACCAAATTTGTTCCTGAAAGAGGGGCTTTCAATAAGGATCTCTCTCATCTTGGCGCGCAATTAGGTGACCAAACCTCTCCTTGATGCGAACTTTCTAGACATTGCCAATAATGTTATCTAATAATATTATTCAAATAATATGAATTATTGATCCGATAATGGGAAATATCATGCGATGACAATTATTGAAACAACAATAATATAAAATACCAACGCAAAGCAATTATTGAATCAATAAAATAAACTATTGAACAAGTAGCTCATCGTGTAATAATTATTGAGTAGTGCCTTTTACGTAAGGATCAATAATTCAACAACATGCAATAATACCGTGCCATTCTTCGGCAACCACGCCAGACATCAGTATTTTAACCACCGGGTATTCCAAACATTTTAACCGCAGAATAACTACGGCCTTAATTGGTAATAACCACGCCGTTATTTATAACCACCCAAACATTGTCGTTTTCCTCATCCAATCGCTTTCCGTTATGGGCCCCACATAGGCTGTGGCATGGTAAATTTAATATTCCAACGAAGATCAATATTCCACGACCAAACGAATATTCCCAAACAAAATGAATATTTTATAACCACTTGCTTTATTTTGAAATATTTCATGTATTTAACCCTTAACTATCCACATTAATCAAATCAACCCTTACTATTTCAAGATAATAAATAAAGGAAATTCCTTTTATTTAAAAAAAATTTTGAGGTCTTACAATGATCATTCTAATGAGATCTAAATTCTTAGAAAGCTTAAAACTAAAATAGTTCCCAATCGTTGGATTACTAAATTGGGGATTAGTGAATCGGGATAGATTGGTACATACGCGTTCTTTGCTCATTGGATGAGGATGATTGATCTCATGATCATTTATGATTGGACACTAAAGCAAGTATGTAGGTGCTTATTAGAGAATAAGTTCATTTGAATGTGGCTCATTAAGGAATACCTAATGGAGTTTTATTTGCTGTCAATAGGAATTTCTAGTAGTGATAGTAGTACAAGTGATCCTTGGACTTGAGATCATTATAAGTATCTTGTGTATGATGAGTTATACTTTGACTTATTCCTTAAGACCCTTAGGGTATATCAAAGGGTATGCTTGGGTATAATAAGTTGTATATGGAGATAATGTATGATTAATAAAGAATCTACCACTTCTAATAAAGAAGAGAAATGTCCTATGTGATTCGATAAATGACAACCCAAAGAGTCCTTGGCAATGGCGAATGAAATTAGAAAGGAGTTTCTAATTTGCATTATTTGAGTTGTGCATTTAAGAGTGAAATACATATAATTAAATAAAATAAGACTTGACAAAGAATTCCATGTCTTATATTTAATTGGGACATTGTATGGTGGAAGGATCGAATTGAATTATCGGTAACTATTTACTCAAAGGTTCTTTTATGATTAATGTTGAAATCTATATTATCGGAAAGTCGTTGATCATTAGGGAGGCTTATCCCTATTGTAGAATAAATATTATTTAAATAAATTAATTATTTAATTTATTTATTTAAATAAGATTAGAATTGTTCTAATTGATTTATTCACAACCGGGTTTAATATGGAGAACCTAAAGGGTCACACCATAAAAGGAAGAATAATTATTTAAGAAGTTAATGGCATAATCGTAATAATATGTTAAGTATATTTAATTTAATCTATGGTGATAGAATAAATTAAATAGCTTAATATTTATTATTTAATATTTTAGAAATATTAAATATAAATTAATAGAGAGAGTCTTATTAATATTATTACAATTATTATTATTTTAATTTCTAAAAGAGTTTAGGAATTAATTTAATATAAGTACTCTCATTTATTCCTAATAGGATTAGGAGGAAAATTAGTTAAAGGAGTTTAATTAATTATCCCTAATAAGATTAGGGAGCTTAATTAATTAAAAGAATTTTAATTAATTAAACCCAATTCCTTAATTGTTAAGGTGGGTTGCCCACATCTATAAATAAGAGGAGTCTTATTATGGGTGGTATGGGTTGTTGATTTTTTTCATAATAATGACATAATTCCAATTGTTGGAGAGTACACCTTTTCTATAGAGATAGAAAAACTAGGGTTTAGCCAACCACCCTACTTCTTGAATTTTCTTCTTCCTTGGTGGATCACCTCTAGAGGCCAAACATTTGGGTGGCTAACGTTGATCAAAGGAAGGAACCAAACCCGGAGGATTCAAGATTGAACGCGAAAGGATTTGGAGGTGAACTTGTACCTGAGGAAGCTCGATCTTCAAGGGTATGATTTTATTCTTTATCTTTTCGTTTAATTAATAATTGTGCATAAAGGATGATCCGGGTTTTATGGTTTGTAAATATTTTTAAACTCTGATTTTTACTCGCTTCCGCAATATATTATGCAATTTGATTGCGTTATGAATATTACAAACCTAACACGTTGCTTGCTCATTGGATGAGGATGATTGATCTCATGATCATTTGTGTGGAGACACTAAAGCAAGTATGTAGGTGCTTATTAGAGAATAAGTTCACCGAACGTGGCTCGCTAAGGAATACCTAATGGAGTTTTATTTTGCTGTCAATAGGAATTCAGTAGTGATAGTAAGACAAGTGATCCTTGGACTTGAGATCATCATAGTATCTTGTGTATGATGAGTTATATTTTGACTTATTCCTTAAGACCCTTAGGGTATATCAAAGGGTATGCTTGGGTATAATAAGTTGTACATGGAGATAATGTATGATCAATAAAGAATCTACCACTTCTAATAAAAGAAGAGAAATGTCCTATGTGATTCGATAAATGACAACTCAAGAGTCTTGGTTATAAGCGTAATGAAATTAGAAAGGAGTTTCTAATTTGCATTATTTGAGTTGTGCATTTAAGAGTCGAAATACATATAATTAAATAAAATAAGACTTGATAAAGTAATTCCATGTCTTATATTTAATTGGGACATCAGTATGGTGGAAGGATTGAATCAGATCAAGTAACTATTTACTCAAAGGTTCTTTTATGATTATGTTGAAATCTATATTATCCGGAAAGTCGCTGATCGCTAGGAGAGGCTTATCCCTATCAGTAGAATAAATATTATTTATTTATTTAAATAAATTAATTGTTTAATTTATTTATTTAAATAAGATTAGAATTGTTCTAATTGATTTATTCACAACCTAGGCTTAATATGGAGAACCTAAAGGGTCACACCATAAAAGGAAGAATAATTATTTAAGAAGTTAATGGCATAATCGTAATAATATGTTAAGTATATATTTAATTTAATCTATGGTGATAGAATAAATTAAATAGCTTAATATTTATTATTTAATATTTTAGAAATATTAAATATAAATTAATAAGAGGAGTCTTATTAATATTATTACAATTATTATTATTTTAATTTCTAAAAGAGTTTAGGAATTAATTTAATATAAGTATTTCATTTATTCCTAATAGGATTGGGAGGAAAAATTAGTTAAAAGAGTTTAATTAATTATCCCTAATAAGATTAGGAGCTTAATTAATTAAAAGAATTTAATTAATTAAATAAAACCCAATTCCTTAATTGTTATAGGTGGGTTGCCCACATCTATAAATAAGAGGAGTCTTATTATGGGTGTGGGAGTTGTTGACTTTTTACAACGACATAATTCCAATTTGTTGAGAAAGACGCCCTTTTTCTATGTAGATAGAAAAACTAGGGTTTGAGCCAATACACAATCTTCTTGAATTCTTTATTTTTCCTTGGTGGATCACCTCTAGAGGCCAAACGCTTGGGTGGCTAACGTTGATCAAAGGAAGGAACCAAACCCGGTGGATTCAAGTTGAATGCGAAAAGGATTGGAGGTGAACTTGTACCTGAGGAAACTCGATCTTCAAGGGTATGATTTTATTCTTTATCTTTTCGTTTAATTAATAATTGTGCATAAAGGGTGATCCGGGGTATTTGGTTTGTAAATTTTTTTTTTTTTAAACTCTGATTTTACACGCTTCTGCTAATTTTTGCAATTTGATTGCGTTGATGAATATTACAAACCTAACAGTTAGCCCATGCATTTTTATAAAGAGATCTAGATTTGAGTTTGTTATTATTGCAGTATATGTTGACGATCTAAATATCATTGGAACTCCTGAAGAGATTTCAAAGGTAGTAGAGTACTTGAAAAGAGAATTTGAAATGAAAGATCTTGGAAAAACAAAATTTTGTCTTTGGTTACATATAGAGCATTTAAAGGACTTAGTATTTTCAGACATCAAACATCTTATATGTAGAAGGTGCTAAAACGGTTTTATATGGACAAAGCACATCCGTTGAGCAACCCAATGGTTGTGAGGTCACTTGATGTAAATAAAGACCCTTTCCGACCTCGAGAAAATGATGAGGAGATTCTTGGTCCTGAAGTACCATACTTGAGTGCAATTGGAGCACTAATGTATCTTGCTAGCCATACACGACCCGATATATCATTCTCTCGTCAACTTATTAGCAAGATATAGCTCTCATTCAACCCGAAGGCATTGGAATGGAATTAAACATATACTTCGTTACCTACAAGGTACAAAGGATATGGGTTTGTATTTTCCTAACCAACCCAAAACAGATTTGATTGGTTTTGCAGATGCAGGGTACCTATCCGATCCTCATAATGCTCGATCGCAAACTGGATATGTATTCACTTGTAGTGGAACCGCCATTTCTTGGCGTTCGATGAAGCAAACTATAGTAGCTACATCTTCTAACCATGCTGAAATTTTGGCAATACACGAGGCTAGTCGTGAATGTGTATGGTTAAGGTCCGTAATTCAAACACATACGAGGAGCTCAAGCGGCTTATCTTTAGGAGGAAAACACCGACTTGGCCTTATATGAGGATAATACTGCATTTATTGTCCAACTCAAGGAAGGATATATCAAAGGTGATAGAAAAAACATATTTCACCAAAGTTCTTTTTCACTCATGACCTTCGTAAGAATGGTGATATAAATGTTCAAACAAAACTGCTCAAGTGAAAATTTGGCGATTTATTAACAAAGCGCGCCTTACTTCTACATTTGAGAAACTAGTCCACAACGCTGGGATTACGCCGACTCGTAGATCTCAAATGATATAATCAGCTTTGAGGGGAGTAATTAAATTTTTTTTTTTTCATAAAGCAATATCTCATAAGTTTTCAAGAATTATGTACTCTTTTTCCTTCACTAGGTTTTTATCCCACGTGGTTTTTCCTAGTAAGGTTTTAACGAGGCATATTCTTCAAGAATGGACATCCAAGGGGAGTGTTATAAATAGTTATAATATGGATGTCCATTCATTTTTTATAACTTACATAACCTACATACATTCATTCTCCCTATTTAAGTCATGTACTTGTGTAGCTTTATAAATTGAGGCTCACTATCCATGTATTGGTTGTACTTGAAGAATAATAGAAAATCTCACTTCTTATATAATCTTCTTATGCTCTCTCTAAAATTATAATAATTAATACTTATTTTATAATATTAGATACACAATAAAATAAGTTTAATAGTCAAGTAATTGCTTGTTACAATTAACTAAGAGAATGTACACATGCATATATTTTTTGTACATGTTTTCTATATATATATATATATATATATATATATATATATATATATATATATATATATATATAGTCCTAGCTCTCTCCAAAGAAACGGAGGGAGCTTGAACCGACTATAAAGAACGATTTTTTCCGTCGCTATAAAGATAAAAAGCAAGCTTTCTACCGTCATATATAGGCGGTTCGTTTTAGATATATATATATATATATATATATATATATATATATATATATATATACACACACATAGGCCTGGCTTTCTCCAAATAATCGAAGGAACGAACTAAGAATGAACCGTCTATAGCGACGATTTTTTCCGTCTCTATAGTATAGAAAGTCAATTTTTTTATGCTATATATAGCGACGGAAAAAATCGTCGTTATAACCTGCTCATTTAGTTCGCTTCGCCCAAAGAATTATTTGGAGAAAGTGGATCAGATATATATATATATATATATATATATGGGCAATATGACGATACATAACTGTGTATATTTTATTTGTGCACAGTCTATCAAAACTACTTCGTTTTGACAGATTTGTTTATAAAAAAAACAGTTTCTCTTTTTTTAAATCAGAAATCAAAAACAAATTTGTCAAAACGACGTAGTTTTGACAGACTGCAGCACAAATAAAACTTACACAGTTGTGTATGACCATTATTCCCTATATATATATATATATATATATATATATATTAACGTGAGTCGTGAGTGGTTAGCATGAAGTTAACTTTGGTTAATTGACCAATATAGTGTCGCAGGCCGAGAGGTGATCTCTCTCTGCGTATTAACATTGTATTGGTCAATTGATTAACTTACTATGAAGTTAATTTTATGATAACCGAATTCATAATTAACATGTTAGAGAGGAGAAAAAAAGAGAAAGAGGAGCTTGAAAGGAAAGATTAAGAAAGCATCATTTGGTTAGGAAAAAAATAAAATAAATTTAAAGATAAAGTAGGTAGGGGTGGCAACCTCGCGTTTGCTTTTTTCTTCTCTTTTTGTACTCTTCTTATCAAAACCCCAAAGAGGCCCCTCCATTTCTCTCCGGCCCCCTCATTTATCTTTTCACTCCTCTTTGGATCTTCAATTCTCCCTATAAGGTCTCTCTTTTTTTTTTTTTCTCTCTCTCTCTCATGTTCTAAATATATAATTTTCATGTTTGAGACTGACTAGCTAATTATAAGTTGTTTAATTTGTGCAGTGTTATTGTATAGTTCTTGATTTTAGAAGCTGGTCTTCATTTTGTTTTTTCGGCACAAGCTAGGTGCTCTCGGTTGTCCATTTTTGTTTGGCTAGCTTGAACGTCTATATATATATATATATATATATAATACTAAGAATATCGAATTAATAATTTCCAAAGAAAGGAAATTATAATTAAATGGCTCCGGTTTCATTGCCTCCTGGTTTTCGATTCCATCCTACCGACGAAGAACTTGTGGCATACTACCTCAAGAGGAAAATTAATGGCCGGAAGATCGAGCTTGAGGTCATCCCTGAAGTTGATCTCTACAAGTGCGAACCATGGGACTTGCCAGGTATTTACTAACTAGCATACATATACATCATTCTTCCTTTTAATTAATTTGCCAAAATATTATTAGGTAAAAAACTCATAGACGATCGAGTTTCTTAAATTCATATATCTTTTTGTTAGGGAATTACTAAGATAATTCAATTGTTCAATATATTTGGACAAACCATCCGTTTGTTATTTTGGTATTGTGTTCGAAGATTTTGCATAATTAGAAGACGTATTAGTTATCCAAAGTATATATATGTCTCTATGTATAAAAGATGATATGATGAAGAAAGGTATTAATTATAAATACTATTTAATTTCTATTTATTTATCCTTGGGTGAAAAAAATATGGACACATGCATGCAAATGCAATAGAAACGCTGTATCTATTTTAATGTAATAATCAAATAATAATTAGTTCTTCATTGATATCAACCTCATCGTGATTCATGAATCTACAATCATTCTATAGTGCTGAAACTTTATGAATGATCTAAATATTAGAGAGATATTACAAAACAAAGTTTATATATATATATATATATATATATATATATATATATATATATATATATATATGGAAAGAAAATAAACCTTAACTCCAATCCTATTTGCTAATTAAATACAGAGCTTAGCTTAGAGTAAAACTGATGTCTTAAAAAAATATAAAAAATAAAAATATTCTAGGCGAAATCAGGATTCATTTTTCTTTAATTTTCCTCTTTGCCTCAAAGGTGGATCGTGCATGAAAATTAGGAGGAACCCTTGAAGCAAAATAAAAGCACTGGTTTAATGTTTTCTTGTAGTGTTAATGATGCGTACGTGCTAGCTTAACCTTTGTTTGATTCAATCATATTGCCTTGATTAGTGAAATGAACTATAAATATGCATGCGTTGAACATGCTTTATCAGACAAATAACATAAAAAAAAGGGCTCTAGTACATCATCAAATCTGATCTTAATTTCATGTCAAAAAAAAAAGTAAGGTATATAACTACTGTATTATCCTGGTCCCTACATCTTTTGATCTCGTATTAGAACACAAAAATGTGTACTTAGGTGAGAGATTGAAGTCAAAAAGCAAGATATACAAAAGAACATGATTGCTTTGTCCCCTAGAAGTATATGAATTCCCTCGTTTCTTTTATCTCCTTTATTGCTAATTCTAATGACAAAACTTAATCAAATCGTAATCTTCATCGACTTTTCTTTTGATTCTTTGAACGAAGAACATGTTCATTAATTATTTGTTGGATTAAAAGATTATTCTATATTATATTATATTATATTATATTATATTATGTATATATATATACTTAATTTTAGTTTGATGAATCTAAAACTGTTACATGCAGGGAAATCATTATTGCCAAGCAAAGATCTTGAGTGGTATTTCTTTAGTCCTCGAGATCGTAAATACCCCAATGGATCAAGGACTAATCGGGCAACTAGAGCCGGATATTGGAAAGCTACCGGGAAGGACCGAAAAGTAAACTCCCAAATGCGTGCCGTGGGAATGAAGAAAACCCTAGTTTACTACAGAGGGAGAGCTCCTCATGGCGCTCGAACAGACTGGGTTATGCATGAATACAGGCTAGATGAAAGAGAATGTGAAACTGCCTCAGGCTTGCAGGTTCAATTCCCATTGTTCTTATTTATTTATTGAAATTTGGCAATTTAAATAATGTAAATATTTTTGAATATAATGTAATTAGGTCTCATTTTTTCATGATTTGTTTGAGTTAGTTGCAGGATGCGTATGCGTTGTGCCGCATTTTCAAGAAGAGTTTGAATGCACCAAAGATTATAAATCATTATGGCATCACAGCTAGTGATCATTCATCCAGCAATATTGAAATTTATTCATGTGAAGATAATATGGAGAACTCTGATCATCCAATGCCATTCTCAACATATCCACCCAACAACACCAATATCATGCATGGCTTCCCACATAATATAGGTGGTACAAGTACTAATGATGCAAAATGGACGCAATACTTATCCGAAGAGGCATTAAGCTTCACAAATCCATCTTTCCCAGATTGCGGCGCCGCCATTGCATATCCTCCTTCTAAGGTAACAAAAAATGATCACAGCCTTTTTCTTTTTTTGATGTTATCTAATTAGTCATGATTAAATTAATTCTTTGTTATTCAGGTTGATATAGCATTGGAATGCGCGAGGTTGCAACATCGGCTCTCATTGCCTCCATTGCAAGTGCAAGACTTTCCTCAGGCTGGATTTGTTGATTTAAAGATGCCACAGTCCAGTAATTTCATGTATGGAAATACAAGTGATCAACAAGATATATTGCAAGAAATTCTATCCGTCGCTCAAGTTTCTCAGGAATTGATGACTCAAAATTCTTGGATTGGAAATAATTCTTCTGAAGATGATTTCTCCTTTTTACCTCATGGCAACAAAATTCAAGGCATGAGTAGTACTAGGTCCATAGAGATTGGGGAAAATATGGATGAACAATTCAAAACCGAGAGAGCGGTTGAGAACTTGCGATGGGTGGGAATGTCAAATAAAGATTTTGAGAAGGTAATTACAACTCCAACTATGCACTCTAGCTAGCTACTAATTATTAATGCATGATTATTAGCTTTTTACTGAAATTAATTTGACTATAAATATAATTCGTCTTGATTTTGAGTATTAAGATTTCGTAAAATGGCTGGATACTTCATCTCAGCTTTAATTCTTTATTCTATCTGTGTGCAAGTACCTTGGAAATTCTTGGTGTATTTTCCTTTGAAAAGATCAAATATAAGTTTAGGGTTTTCTAGAGTTCTTTATTTATTTATTTTTTGTACTTGGCAGTCTTTCCTGGAAGATTACAAGACTGTTCCTATAGAAAATATATCAAGTTTCCAGAGGGAGGAGCATGAGGTTCAAGGTAAGTATATATACCAAACTAAAGTTATTTATATCTACGTACTCCACGTTTTGCATTTAGGAATTAAATGATTAATTTCAGGTGAAACCAGTCATCACAACAACTTCCATGAATTCAATGATCATTTCTCGGTTGGATTCGCCAATGACGATCCCAATGATCAAAGCTTCTTAGATGATGGAGACTTGGATGATTTCTCAAGTACTCCAAGCTTTGAAGTTTACGAGAAAATCCAAGTAAATCACGGCCTCTTTGTTTCTACTCGTCAGGTTCCAAACACATTCTTTCACCAAATAGTTCCTTCAGAGACAGTTAAGGTCCATCTAAATCCAGTTATAGTTCACAGCTTTCCAATATCAAAACTAGATTCACCAACAATGCCTGCAGAGAATACAAATCTATTCCATAAGTTTAAGGCATTCGCAACAACAAAGTTGGTTGGAACTACTAAATCTTTGAGGCCATGGAGTAAAATGGAAATCCCCATTGTTGGTATAATTGCACTTATTTTGGCATACTGCTTATACATGGGGGAACACGTGGATGATTACAAGAATTTGCGTGACAGCGATGATTTTGCTGATGGAACTAAAATGGTGAAGAGAAGAAGAGAGAAAGGTTGTCATTCCATTGAAAAACTTGAGAGTAATGTGAAGTGGGATTATGAGGAGAAGAAGGTTAAATTTGTGGAAATGACAGAATGGGGCAGTGTTGTTTTGAACAAGATGTGGCCTTGTCTCACCCTTGCTTTGGCTAGCTATTTCTACCATTTGGGTGCAGCACATTTTACCAGCTAATTTATATAATTACTTCCTCTTGAAGTTGGTTAATTGTTTTATTAATGTTTTACTAACCATAGTTGTTTAATAGGAAAGGCACAAGTAGTCTTTACCTAAGTTGGAGTCTAATTTATCTTTTATATATTTGTATTTTTTTTTAAGTTCTAGTGGTTAAGGGGTGTAATTGGATAAGATTAATTAATGAAATACACTTTTTTATTTTTTGGATAAGCTGTTGTGATTTAACGAGCAGCTTTGTTTTGGAAGTGTTATGGTGAATGATTAAGTTGGAAAAGACTATTATATATGAAAGAAGCTAAGTAATTAATGTTATTTTTATGGTCACTGTTTAAACTTCAATTCTAACTTACGCGAGGAGTGACAATTAATGGGATTCTAGCCAGCACGAACTAATAAGGTGTTTGTGAATTTTAAATTAAAAGAATAGAAAAGAAAATAGAAAGAGAGAAATTTTTTTTGATAAGAAATTAAAAGTCTCTTAATTTAATAGGAGTGAAAAGAAAAAAAAAAGGAGAGAAATTAATTTAAAACAAAAAATTCCTAAATTTTGAGATTTTTTTTTATTAATTAAATACTTAAAATGACTTATTAAAGTTATATCCTTCAATTAATATTTCCATAGTGAAGTCATGAGATCTCTAACTCCTCATAGACTTTTAATTTCCACTTAATTCTTATGCCTACTTTATTAATTTAATTTATCACCAGCTAGCATTTATTTTATTAACATTAATTATAAATTTTAAGTAAGGAAGTGATATTCTTTATTTTTTGGGTTCAAAGGCTAGGCAAAATTAACTTTAGCTTCAACTTTGAGAAGTGGTGACATCCGTTGTATTATTATGGGAGTGTCTATATATTTTCTCATCATTTTATAATTAATATTTCTCCATTCTCAAATTAATTGCTCAATTTTAACTTTTTTTACGTTAAATCGACTATTTTTAATTAATAATTAAGATATATAAATATATTTCTAAAATTATAAAATTGGGGTTAGTAATAAATTGATATACTTTTTTGGTTATAATCTCTTCACCTATATTTTAGCAAAAATAGTAAAAAGATTAGTTTTAAAATGGTTAATTTGACTTTTAAAAAGTCAAAACTAAAGAATTAATTTTTGGGACGGAAAGAATAATATATATATATATATAGGGATATGATCCATAAGCAAAGATTTTATGGATGTAAATAAAAGCAAATAAAGATCATATCCGCTCATTCTATAAACCGTCGAGGCGGATTAAAAAAAAAAAAATCTCCTTACGCTGTATTTAACTAACGATGCTCAAAAATCTTTAATCCCCTACGCTACACCAACCAAGCGTACGATAAAAAAAAAAAAAAAAAAGACGAAGCCCAATATTGCCCCCAAGCCACCAGGAGTTTACGTAGGCTACTCAACTATCAACAAACAAGGTATATGTTGCCCATAAAAAAACCACCAGTTAGAGTTTACGTACGCTACTCAATTATCAACAAACAAGAAAAGCATAAAAAAAGTTAGAATTTTGGAAAAAGAACCGACATGTAAATCTCCAGTACTGCAAACCCCTCTCATTTGGCCAGAAGAGGAGCTCAAGACTTGGGTATGGAAATTAGGAGACTCCATAAGACTATCAAGCCGAGGTTGGAACAAGAAACTGGGCTTCCCATCAAAACTGTTGCTGCTAAAACTCCTCTGCATCATCTTCACTGCATTTTCACACCCATCACCATAACTAGGAACAAAGGAATTGCTGTAATCAAAAGCAGAGCAAATGGGAATTTGAGATTCCTCTGTTTTCACCTCAAGAACGGACAGATTTCCATACCCATTTGGAGAATTTGATGCAGTTTTCAAATGGGTATTTTGGCAAAGTGAAAGATTTTCCATTTGGTGACTTGGAGGAGAAGAGGAAAAAAGGGAAGATGCAATTTGTTCTATTTCATTTGCATGGCTGAAATTGTCTGGAATTGACCGGAGAATATTATCAATGGAAACAGAGGAGTCATTGAAAGGAGAAAATGGATCTGAAAAGAACGACCCATCAAATACAAAGAGATCAGAAGACATTGAAAACTAAATATGAATAATTCGGATACTATTTTTTTTATTTAGCTCTTTTGTGTTTGTGTGAAGAATACATATAGATTATATGTAATGGATTATGAAGAAAGACAAAAACAAAAGAGAAGACACTTGGCTGGCATCCTCCTCTATTGTTTTTGTCTTTCTTCATAACCCATTACATATAATCTATATTGGGTTTGGTCTTCTTCTTTTTTTTTTATCATCGTACGCTAGTTGGAGTAGCGTAGGGGATTAAGATTTTTTAACGCTCGCTACTGGGTTAAATAGAAGTAAAGGCTTTTTATTTTTTAATCCCCATATATATATATATATATATATGTGAATAATGATCTATAATATTTATTTGTTATAGATCAAAAATAAATAAATATTATCTCTATCTTTCATTATAATAATGAACTGTCTGAATTAAAAATTAGTTTTCATCATCCGATAAAATTACTAGCGGATGAAATTAAAAAATTCTTCCCGCTAGAATTACTTTAATACATTCATCGTCCGCTAGAATTACTTTAATACATTCATTGTTTAATGGTTGGAAAATCAGTAACACTGTCAAATCGTCCAATAGTTCTCTCTCTCTTTCTCTCTCATAATTCAATTCTTGTCCCTACAAAAAAAAAAAAAAAAAACTCATCCATGGCTGTAATACCCAAAAAAGACCCATTCCCTGCCTATTTAGAAGTTGTGGAAGAAATCATGAAAACTTACAGGTCATTGCCACCTAGACCCACCATTGAAGAGCCTTGAAGTTGCTATCTCTGTTATAAAAATTGTAAATTCTGAAGAGCAGCTGAGACTTGAGGAGATCTCCAATTAATCAATTGGCTCCACAAGATGTTCCACCAGAGCTTTTCTCTGTGCTACAACAGGTGAGAAAAACCATGGTCTTGATTTAGAGTCATGAACAAAGCAAAGAGGCCTTGCTATTGGTTAAACTTGACAAAATTCATCACACATTTGATGAGCTCATTCAGAGAACTTCTGCGTCGGTTTCTAGAGGTACCCAGATGGAAGATCAGAGTAATTTTGAGTACCGAATTGGTAAAATTGAAAGAGAAGTGGTTATTAATGATGAGGTAGTGAAAGATGAGATTTTGATCAAGAAAAAGGGAAGCTGATGAGGAATCAAAGGATGGTAATTGGAAGGGCCTGGTGAAGAGTTCATCCGCAAAAGCCATTAATTTATCTTCAGGTTTGTATTAAGTTCTCATAATTTAAATAAATTAGTTTTGATTCTCAAAAATTATTAGAAAAAATTGAAGTTTACAATTATTAGTAGAATCGAGACTAGAACCAAATGAATATATATATATATATATATATATATATATATATATATAGAATAAAGGATCAGCCATATAAACTTTATTTTTATTCACTCTTCATTACCTTTTTAATGACGATTGATAATGATGTTTTCGGTCATACAATCTGTTGTCTATACTTTTAATGACGTTATATGTTGTCCGTCACTAAAAGTATAAAAACGATTTCAGATTTAATCAACCGTCATTTCATCCGTCGCTAAAGGGGTGAAAGACGTGATGAGAAGAAGATAAGTAGATGACTTGATCCGATCAGATATATATATATATATATATATATATATATATATTATGACGCTCCCAAAATAAGTATACATCACTCATTTTGAGTTGTGAAAATACATGACATGAATACAAATACAAACTTAATTATACAACCTGTCGTGTAATATAAGTTGAGAGTTTTAATACTAATAATATTGTCTCTGCATAATATCCAAACTCAAATAAAGTTCTCATTATTAATTATTATCACACTATTTTATAAAATAGTGAGTACTACTATAGCCACCATCTTGGACCATCACTGTTCCCCGACTGGTCCCAAATTTATATTCTCATTCCCTCAAGATAACAATGAAAGAAAAATGAGTTTCAACTAAATTTCAAAGAAGTTAAATATTATGATCAAGATAACGCAGAATAAATTATCGTTAGCCTTCAACAGTGTTAAACTGATATAATATAGTAAACAATAACTTTAACCGCAACGAAACAAACAATCAATTAGAAGAGTCAAGTAGAGCATGATATCTACTATCTTCTATGATTTAAAAAGTTTATCATCAATTTTATCGTTGAGACTCAGCTCAATTAATAATCCACATCACTGAATTATCCATGCACTACGTACCAAGGATATTCATAAGTATCATATCCACGAATTATCCATATTCTACGGGCCAAGGATATTCGTGTTATCACCAATGGTCATATATGATCATGCAAACAACTGTCCATCAATGCATTACGGGCCAATGAGAACTTTTACCACATCATTTGTAACATTACAGGTCATGATTATACCGAATAATTCCTAGTCATAATCATACCAATTAACAGTTCATCTATGCACTACGGCCAAAGATAACTTTCATCACAATATAAGCATGATGATAATGACAATGATACAAGAATTCAATTAAATGAAAAGAAAGGATAAATTTTAAAGATTTATAATTCAATTTATCCAGAATTCAATAATATTCAAATTGTCAACACGACATCGCCACATGAAGTAAAATTCAAGAATAATATCAGTATCAAAAATAATTTGAATCGAAAAGAAATCAATTTTATCATGAATAAGAGACTCGGGTGAATAGTATCCGTAAATAAGACAATCGTGAATAATATTTCTAGAATAGATCGTGAATAAGACCTCAACATGAAAAAATTAAAAATTATCAAGAATATTCAGAATAATATTCCCGTGAAAAAATACTAGATGAAGCGTAAATTTTAAGAATATTCTACTAATTTCAAGGAGTATAGAAGCAATACTTTAACAAAATGAGTGTAGAATTCAGAATCTGAAACAAAATAATATTATTTACATACTACAGAGTATGGAAGAAAATATTATTTCATACGAATATTGAACAAAAATAATATTCCTTACCTTAAAAGGAGAGTACTTCTGACTGGTAGGGCGAAGATATTCTTAAAGAAAACTTGAACTATTTTCTACACTCAAAGCTTCCTTAAACTCTAAAGAAATACGCTCAATATTATAGAAAAAAAATTCTCTGATTTTGGTGTACTTTTTAATTCTAAACTAAGCATCCGATTTATAGGAGAATGGAAGGATACTATTTAGGAAAAATCATGGACTGCACAGTGGAAAACAAAATTTTCACGGGCGTTCAGCGTCTGAATTCACATGATTTACTATTCAAACACTATGTAGATACTATGCAAATACTATGCAAAATAAATATAATATATTCTATTTTTCATAAAAAACAAAATTTATTATATATATATATATATATATATATATATATATATAACTCCCTATTTCATTTCAACCCCAACCCCAACCCCAACCCCAACCCCAACCCCATCCCCCCCCATCCCATGTCCCAAAGAACACACACACACACACATACACACACACACGCATATACACTACAAGAAATCACACATTTTATGATAAAAATTTTGCCACGCATAAAATTTTGTCACAATTTGTTAATTAATAATTACGAAATTCATAATCACATCTTTGAAACTTTTGCTTTTGTGACGACTTTTTACTTTTGTTACTATTAATCATTTATATCGTCACTAATTTATACATTTGATGACGATTAACAAAATTTCGTCATAAGTTATTTTGGAGGTAGAATTTTGTACCAAAATTTTGGAGGGAAACCTTTTAGTGACATTTTGTAATAATTGATGACAGTATTTATTGTCACAAAATATTTCTTTCGATGACAACATAATAGTTTGTCATTAATTATTTATAAAATTTAGTGACAATGTGTTTTCCTCACTAATGTTTACATTTAGTGACGCCAAAAACAAATTCGTCATAATTTTATTGGGAGGCAAAATTTTGGAGGGAAATTTTTTAAAGACGAAAAAATAATAATTTATGACAATTTGTATTGTCATAAATACTAATTTTATATGACGAGATAATAGTTTGTCACTAATTAGATGAGTGGATAAGTGACAAAAATAGTTTGTCATAAATTCTTATATTTAGTAACAAAGTACGTAATATCGTCACAATCTTATTTGGAGGCAAAAAATTTCTAAAAATTTTTTGAGGAAAATTTTTTAAAGACGAAAAAATAATAATTTATGACAATTTGTATTGTCATAAATACCAATTTTATATGACGAGATAATAGTTCGTCACTAATTAGATGAGTGGATAAGTGACAAAAATGGTTGGTCATAAATTCTTATATTTAGTGACAAAGTATGCAATGACGTCACATTTTTATATGGAGGTAGAAATTTTTCCAAACAAACTTGTATCCAAGTGACGTCACCGGTCTTTCTTTTATCATTGGCAGCCTCCATTTAGTCAAAAATCGATAAACCGCACCGATTAAGTCGCACTAATGGTTCCGACGTAGACGATTCCTCTTCTATTAATCCCACTACAAAAAAATATACATTTGGCAACGATTTATCGGGCAACGACTTATAAAGTCGTTGTCAAAAATGCATATTTTGCAACAAAAATTTCATTCGTTTCAGTTTCTGAAAGGCTTTCATTTTTCGTAACAAAATTCATAGGTTGTTGCAAAATTTCGTTGTCAATTTGTTAGTGGGAAAAAAATAATTTTCTGCCTATTTAATTTTTTTTGATGTCGATGTTATTTCTCCTCATCTTGGGCAAAAAATTGTTTTTTTTGCTATATTTCGTATTCTAATATGGGCTACATTCATTGTCAACAATTTTTTTCGTTGCGTATTTTGTATAACTTTTTGCAATGACTAGTAAATTGTTGCCCAAAATTAAGATAAACCCAATAAACATGTTTCGACCTTTTTTTTTTCAAAACACATTATTTTTTATTTCAAAATTATTATTTATGTGGACGCAAACTTATACCGTGAAATGTTAAATTCAAATATTATTTCATTCAAAATTGGCCCAAAAAGGTTAGATTCAAATATTATTTCATTCAGAATCTAATTTATTAAGATGTATTACTCAATTTTATCAAACACAGCCTACTTTGAAAATACTTGGGCAATGACTGATTTGAAACAAAAAAAATTTTTAACCAAGTTTGAAACATTTTTTTCTTTTGAAAGATTCCATAACACTATCTATGTTTTTAAAAAAAAAAACTTAAATATCATAAAAAAAGATTAGTTTATAAATGAAAAAATAAAATTTAAGCCTTGTATTCAAAATAATATTTTATCTTTTATATTGATTTTGTAATGTTAATAATGTAAATGATACAATAGACATTATAAAAAATTTATTTATTTGATATAGTTTTAGTTAAAATCCATCCATTTTGAATAAAAAATTTGGTAAAAGTGCCCAAAATTTCCTTAAATTTCTTATATTTTTCTTATTTATTAAGAAGCTCAATAACAAAAAGTTTAATAAAAACTAAAATTCTCAGATTTATTTTTTATTTATTTTAGAGTCTCGCTATTTATTATGATAAATTTACGCTAAATTATAATTATTGTTAAAAATTATAGAAGGACCCTATTTATTAATGTTTATCTACTGACAATCAAAAATTCTAAATAACATTCGTAATATATATTACTAGTTGTGTCATACGTGGCCTCCTAAGACTACATGTATTTTTAATTTATCCCAAACTTTGTATTTATCGATTGGATGATTTATTGAAAGGGAAATAAAAATTCAAAATTAACAGATTTTGTTAAATATATTTTATATTTTAAAACTTAGTAAGACAATGTAGGTGAAAATGTAAAATTATGGGGAGCATATACTTATATATATAACTTAAAAAAAAAGAGCCAAAACCGTGCTCTATATTTACCTTGGAACATCGTCCACTCGCCGGACCGTCACCGCTCCCGTTCTCACTTCCTCGACCGCTCCCGTCGCCACCACAACCGCCACCGCACTCCCTCGCCTGACCCTGCGCGGAAGCGCCACAAGCGCGACGAGAGCAGCGAGAAGGACAGGCGGCGGGATGCCGTCGCGGTGGTGTCGGACTTCGTTGACGGCATCGTGAAGGAGCAGAAGCAACAGAAAGAGGGTGGAGTGAATGATGACGTGGAGATGGATCTGGATGAGGTGGAGATGATGAAGATGATGGGGATTCCGGTAGGGTTTGATTCGACCAAGGGGAAGCCTGTGGTTGGTAATGATGTTAGTGGAGTGAGAGCGGTGACGAAGAGGATGCCTAGATAGTATATGAATCGTCGTGGTGGGTTTAATCAACCTTTTCCTGCTGAACGTAATCGTTGATTTTGATTTCTCAGAGGTTAGGGTTTATTCATTCTTATATTTTCATATTTTTCCCCTTTATTAGCAAATTAATTATATTATACTGTTTTTCCCCCTTAATAGAATATTAATTGTTAGTGATGGATATATTGAGGAGGCAACATTAGGAATTTCATTTGTTTACTCTGCTATTGGAATTGCAAATTTGAACGATTATGAATATATGCTTTGATATAGACATAGTATAAATTATTCTTATCCTGTCCAGCGCAAACACAAATTTAAAAATAATCCCCCACTGAATTAATTTGAAAATAATTTATCCATCAAAATTAATCTGTAAGCCAAACATCCTGTCTGCCCCTTGGACTTTTTAAATGTCAATAATCTACTTTCTTATTGCTGATAAGTTCGTTGATACTTTACCTTATCTAGTTATGCGTGTTCCTCAATTTCTTTTCTTTGCAATGTCACCAATGAAAATATGTTGTTCATTTTTGTGTCTTTTACTTCTTCTTTTTCCATGTTATAGAATCAAGTAATGATCTGAAATTAATCACGACTATCTGGCCAGTTCTTATCTTACTAGAATTGTTTCTGGTTTTATGTTGATAGCTTCATACCTGGAAAGTATGGCATCTACTGGAGGAACGGTAAGGAACATTTTTTATCTTGTTAATTCTGCATTTATAAACATTGCTCTAGTAACCAAACATTAATTAATTGCTGGTTTGAGATTTCCATGCAACAAGGAAAATTATTATCTCTATAGCTACTTTTCTGGTGCGACACCCTTATGTCTAAAACAAGATGATCATATTTTTCTAAGCGACAAATTTTATTTTTGGTGGTATTGTATCTTTTTAATGGCTCTTGAAAGATGGTATTTTGAGATCTGCCTCTTTCATAGGTTAAAGCAATTGTAATTGGTCTTGGAGTTGGACTGCTTCCTATGTTTCTCCATGGATGCCTTTCATTTTTAAGCATCGAGGTAATTACTGGTCCCCGTGGTTATCATGATACTTAGTGACATAATTCTGATATTTTCAGGTAGTGGAGTTAGATCCTGTTATCCTTGATCTTGCTAGGGATTACTTTTATTTTAGAGAAAATAAACGTTTGAAGGTATTTTCCAGTCTCTCTCCATCTTTTTTTATTACTAGCATACTATTGGGACTGTGTTGTGATGGTGAAACTAGATGGGACTTTGATAGTATGGGACTTTGACGTGGAGTATTTATAAATTTTGGGCTCTTCAACCTTAACTGCTAGCTTTTAAGGTTCGTCTAATGCAAAGCCAGTTTGCGCATTGATGGTATGGGATTTTGATGTTGCTCTTAAAAGATGTTTTGATGTATAGTTTAATTTCGGGTACTGAGGAAATAACGGAAATATTAAAACATAATTTACGTTAACTAATTACCGGGTTTTTCTCATACAATGTAACGATGACTGGAATTCGATCAAGAATATAATTTCATTTACCAAACATGGTTTATGTATCCTTAATTGTGGTAAAGACTTGATTTTTTTAAAGCTAGAGGCATGTTTGTTAGGCAATTAATCTGGTCAAAACTGTAACTTAATTTGCAATTCCATTCTTCTCTCTCTAAGTAAAAGAGCTATGAAATCAGGAGTTGAAACAGGGGTTAGTATTTAAAAAAATAAGAAGAAAAATTATGTTTGTATTTGATGCATTTAATCATAAGGTTGAACTTTGATCTGAATTGAAGCATAGGGTCATATGGGTGTTTTTTTAATAAATATTTTTTTAATGTGATCTGAACTAGTACGTTTGTTTGGTTTAGAATGAAATTAGGCACTATTGGGTTTTTGAGTTTATTTTGAAGTGTGAAATTTGATGGCATTATTGAGCTTAGTGTTTATTCTGAGCTTACAATTGTAATAAACATATCTTTTTTATATGGGTATTTTTTTTTCTGCTCAGAAGTAATAATAAGATTGCTGGTTTTTTCTGAGCCGTGAAATTTCATGTTTTCAGAACAAGTCCTTGAAGAACTTGAGTGATCAGAACTGCGAGATCTGCACTGATAATGTTGGTGCGACTGTGATCGGTGAAACATTTGTTGCATGTAATGTCTGTGCATGTCCAGTTTGCAGGTCGTGCTATGAGTATGAGTGGAAGCATGGGAATCAGTCTTGTCCTCAGTGCAAAACCAGATACCAGAGACTTCAAGGTTGTTACAGTATAATTTGATAGTCCATGGTGGTTGTGAGCATTTTATATTTTGGTTTTCATAAAGTAATGAATATCTTGAAGTTGTGACAGTAATTGTAATCAAATTATGATTATTTATACTCGGTCAAAAAATTTGTAAATTGGTAGCAACTAATGAATATCTCCACATAGAGAACAATAGTTGTAGTAAAATATTATTATGATTTTGGATACTAAAGTAAATGCCCCCCAAATTGTGCCTTAGCTAGAGTGTATTATGGTTAACTAACTTTTGTTTGCATGCCTTCTTGAATAACCTACTGGGTTTATAAATTCATGATCACAATTCTCTGTGTCTAAATTGTATTTATGATTGATCTCCTCGATTCTAAGAAGTGACCCTGCTAATCATGGTGAGGTAGAGGAGGATTGCAATGCTGCAACTGATTTTCATTACCCTTCAGAAAATCAAAATGAAAAGCAGAAGGTTGTTCAACGCATCATGAGCTGGCGCATGACATATGGGTCAGGGGATGATAGTAGGACTCCAAATTATGTTAAAGAGGTCTCTCGCAACTACAGTTCTTTGCTCACCAATGGAACTGAGGTAAGCCAATCAGATTCTAGAGCTCTCTCCTCCAACTACTCTCCATGCATCTTATATATTCCTAAATCTTGTTTTATTCCCACTACTATGAATGATTTATTTTTTCTTTTCTTCTGATTTGTGGGCATACCTGGCTAACTGCAGACTATATATCTAACCTATTTTCAACTATTGTTATGTGCACTGGAAATTAATAGATTGTTAGAGCAGCATCTAATGTATGTTGCCTCTGTGCTGTACCTTGTGATTACCATAAAAAGAACCAACCATATTCATTCCTGGCAGGTTTTCTTAGGCCAAAATGGGGGCTAGACATTGAGGGTAATGAACTTCCACGTTTGGTCTATGTTTCTCATGAGAAGCGTCCAGGTTTCCAACATCATAAGAAAGTTGGTTCAATGAATACACTTGTGAGTAGAACAGTTATATATATATATATATATATATATATATATATATATATATATATATATATATATATATTTTCTGTGCATAGATAGCCTTGAACAGTTCATCCAACTAGCTTGCAAGTTCGCGTGTCAACAGTTCTTACTAATGGGCCATTTTTATTGAATCTTGATTGTGATCATTACATAAACAACAACGAGGCATTGAGAGAAGCAATGTGTTTTATGATGGATCCAAATCTTGGAAAATATGTCTGTTATGTTCAGTTTCCTCAAAGATTTGACGGTATTGATAGGAATGATCGATATGCCAACCGAAAGACTGTTTTCTTTGACGTGAGTTCTTTTGTCCTTAGAATATTGCCATGCACATCTTTTTCAAACTGTGGTAAATCTAACAAACAATTTGAATAATCAATTTATTGTATGTGCTATGGTCGAGTTGTTTTGTACCTAAAATACATCCATGTTCTATTTAATTAACTGTGTCAGCAGACCATACTCCATTTTCTCTGGTAAACGTATACGGTATATCTGACCTTATTAGTTTTTTTTCTGGTGTCAGATAAATTTGAGAGGTTTGGATGGCATTCAAGGACCAGTCTATGTGGGTACTGGATGTGTCTTTAATAGAACACCATTATACGGTTATGAGCCTCCTCTCAAACCTAAGAATAAAAGGCCTGGATTTTTCTCTTCCTTATGTGGTGAATCGCGAAAGAGAATTACTAGATCAAGCAAGAAAAGTTCAGACAAAATGAAATCGAGCAAGAATGTTGATACCGTGTCAATATTCATCTTAGAAGATATAGAGGAGGGGGTGGAAGGTACCATTTTTTATTCTTTAGGAGTGTCGGTTAACTTTCCAGTTGAGCTTTATCAGTTTCTTATAGGTATATAATTGACAATCTGTGATCGGCATGTAAATTGAAGGAAATGATTGCATTTATCTTTTTATATATTGTAAATTTAAATATTTAATCAACCAAAATTGGTTGGTCATTACTCGTTAACCAGTATTAATCCTTGATAATCAATGGTGCCGGAGTGGGCAAACTGTGTACGGTCTTAATTTCGGCTTTCACTTTAATAATTATTAATAGCTCTTTATGTGATTAGTTCTATCGTCATCATAAGTATTTAATTAGTGACAGAGAAAAATGTGTTATAAAAAATTATTCTTTGGTGATAAACTATATCGTCACTATTATATATTTATTTAGTCACAACAATTAATTTTGTCATTAATAATAACTCTTTCTGTGATATCGTCACCATAAGTATTCAATTAGTGTCATTGAAAAATGTGTCAAAAAATAACTCTTTGTTGATAAATTATTTTATAATATTATTTAAAATATGAAATGACAATCTACATAATTGTCATGTTAAATATATTATTAGGTGACGAAATTGTTCGTCATGTCATTTACGTTCTTATTTTTTGTGACGATAAACACAATAATACGATTTAAAGAATAATCATAAATATGACAATATTATCGCCATTAAAATTAGATGATTTATATAGAGAATATATTTTCGTCACTAAATAATATCATTTAATGAAAAATGATTTTTGTCATTAAATGCACCAAGTTTTGATGATTTAAACATAATATAGTAATGATTTAGTTTTTATTCAAATAATGACGTTATTAACGCTCACTAAAAGTAATTAATTATAGTGATAATGATGTAGTATCGTCACCATAAGTTAAAATATTTAGTGATGACATCAAATATTGTCCAATAAACCTAATATCACGCCTAAATACGATTTCGGGTCTCTGACGATTATTAACAATCGTCACCAAATGTTTTAGTGACGAAAAATAAATTTTATGTGACAAATTTTAGTGTCATTTTTTGTGTAATTTCTTGTGGTGATATATAAAATTGAGATAACTTTCTACCGATAATTTTGAAAAATGTGTAAGTGGTGGTCTATATAATAAACAAAATTTACAACCAATACTTCATAAAAATTCCCTCAATATTTTTAACAACATTTATTCATCAATAACATAACTTGCAATATTAACAACCAGATCATTCTCAGGAAAGAGGGGGCTTTTCGATAAAGATTTCTCCCTATTGACGCGTAATTAGGTGACCAAACCTCTTTTCTCGACAGAACTTTTTAGACATTATCAATAATGTACGTAAATAATAATATGAATAACTTGGCTCAATTATTGATTTATTAATATAGAATATTATAACAATAATTGAATCAATAACGCGAGATACTATGCAGTAATTACTGTGACAATAATTGAATAAAACTGAGTGACTTCTCACGTAAGCATCAATAATCAATACCGTGTGCTATTATGCAACTACACGTATTATTGTACTTTTATCACCGGGTATTTCAACAATTAACGGTAAAATTTTCGCCGTTATTTTTATAAAAAGATATTTATGTCATTTTTTAACTTCGACAGTAATTCTGTTGTGGGGTCCACCAATGATTGTGTCATCGTATGAATATTCTCTGTTAAAACGAATATTCCCCGACCAATCGAATATTTTATAACAACTTGCTTATTTTATAAAATTTATAAATATTACCCATAACTATAACATTATAACAAATTCACACCATAATATTCAAAATGATATTTAGAAAAATTATTCTTTATTCATAAAAGTTGGGGTCTTACATATATATATGGAATGATACATAGCTTCTGTTAGCTATGAACACTTTTTCAACTAACCCATCTCATGTCATCCAATTGAAGATCTAATGGGCATGGTTGGGGTCAACCGCACACCTTTCTAATACAACCAAATTCTTTTATGTTGGTCACATTCTCTAGCTGGCGGTCAAGCGATCAAGAGCATTTTAACTGGCCGCTAGAGGGAGTAGCGGCCAACATAAAAGAATTTGACTTAATCAGGAACTTAAAATAGTTATAATTTAAATTAAAAAAATATAACTAATGTTCACAAATATAAAGAATTATAAAACGAGTAGTAGACTAATATAATGTGTGACACCCCCAAAATTAGGTATACGTCACCCATCTTGGGTCGCCACTGTTAGGTTTGTAATATTCAAGAACGCAATCAAATTGCATAAAAAGTGCGGAAACGTGTAAAAATCAGAGTTTTAAAATTTTATACAAACCATATACCCGGATCACCCTTTATGCACAATTATTAATTAAACGAAAAGATAAAGAATAAAATTATACCTTTGAAGATCGAAGCTTCCTCGTGTACAAGTTCACCTCCAAATCCTTTCGCTGCTCAACTTGAATCCACCGAAGTTTGGTTCCTTCCTTCGATCAACGTTAGCCACCCAAGTGTTTGGCCTCTGAGGTGATCCACCAAGGAAGAAGAAGAATTCAAGAAGATGGGTGGTTCATTAAACCCTAGTTTTTCTATCTCTATAAAAAAAGCGATCTCTCCAACTATTGGAATTATTACGTATGTTGTAAAAGTCAAAAAAAACCCCATCACCCATAATAAGACTCCTCTTATTTATAGATGTAAGCAACCCACCTTAACAATTAAGGAATTGAGTTTTATTTAATTAATTAAATTCTTTTAATTAATTAAGCTCCCTAATCTTATTAGGGATAATTAATTAAACTTCTTTAACTAATTTTCCTTCCTAATCCAATTAGGAATAAATGAGAGTACTTATATTAAATTAATTCCTAAACTCTTTTAGAAATTAAAATAATAATAATTGTAATAATATTAATAAGACTCCTCTTATTAATTTATATTTAATATTTCTAAAATATTAAATAATAATATTAAGTTATTTAATTTATTCTATCACCATAGATTAAATTAAATATACTTAACATATTATTACGATTATGCCATTAACTTCTTAAATAATTATTCTTCCTTTTTGGTGGTGTGATTCTTTAGGTTCTCCATATTAAACCTATTGTGAATAAATCAATTAGAATAATTTTAATCTTATTTAAATAAATAAATTAAATAATTAATTTATTTAAATAAATAATATTTATTCTAATAAGGATAAGCCTCCCAATGATCAACGACTTTCCAGATAATATAGATTTCAACATTAATCATAAAAGAACCTTTGAGTAAATAGTTACCAGACAATTCAATCCTTCCACCATACAATGTCCCAATTAAATATAAGACATGAAATTACCGTCAAGTCTTATTTTATTTAATTATATGTATTTTCGACTCTTAAATGCACAACTCAAATAATGCAAATTAGAAACTCCTTTCTAATTTCATTTCGCTTCTTAGCCAAGAGACTACTGGGTTGTCATTTATCGAATCACATAGACATTTCTCTTCTTTAATGTAAGTGGTAGATTCTTTATCGATCATACATTATCTCCATGTACAACTTATTATACCCAAGCATACCCTTTGATATACCCTAAGGGTCTTAAGGAATAAGTCAAAGTATAACTCATCATACACAAGATACTATGATGATCTCAAGTCCAAGGATCACTAGTATTACTATCACTACAGAATTCCTATCGACAGCAAGTAAAACTCCATTAGGTATTCCTTAGCGAGCCAACGCTCAAATGAACTTATTCTCTAATAAGCACCTACATACTTGCTTTAGTGTTCCACACAAATGATCATGAGATCAATCATCCTCATCCAACGAAAGAAGCAACGACGTATGTACCAATCTATCCGGATTCACTAATCCCCAATTTAGTAATCCAACGATTGGGAACTATTTTAGTTTTAAGCTTTCTAAGAATTTAGATCTCATTAGAATGATCATCATCATTATTCTAAAAGTATTGCTTAAAACTACGGGTTTATCACATATTATAAAACAACATCACGTAGATAATTAAAAGCCTTTAATAAATTAATACTTTTTATTAATAAATGAATAAGATTGTTACAAAGTATATGCTTTATCATCAAACATGATTGGCTTGTGTGCATACTACTTTCAATCTCCCACTTGCACTAAAGCCAATCGCCACGGTATCTCATACTCTTATTCTCTAAGTGACGATTATCCCGCCGTTGGATGAGCTTTAGTTAATGGATATGTAATGTTGTTCATGAGAGTCCACTATCTCTATATAGTGATTTCCCATTCTTTCAATGATTCTAATAATCAAATGAAAGTGCCACAACACATGTTTAGATCTAAGATGAGACTTAGGAACTATTCCTAGTTCTCAGAATGAACTTATCATCCAAACAATCAACTTCATAACTTCATTTATAGCTATATACTTTGTCTTTATCACTAAACCAAAGAACTCTTTCATTGTTTGGAACCTTTCCAATTCAACGCACTAATCGCTCAAGATTACGCTTTACCTTAAAGTGAATTTTTCATCATCTTGGTCATCTCGAAAAACTTGAGTCATTAAGCCCTCTAGTTTTAATTTAGACCCACCATGAATATGATCACATCCTTAGTGCCGGTTAAGCACTTTAAGATGTTTTTCACCGACTCATAGTGAACTTCTCCGTAATATGATCGATCAACATCGTGTCTCGTATATTTCATCGCATACATGATAGTCACCATGCGACCTCTCTTTTCGTGAGTCTCGTGGGGACTATTAAAGAGATACACTCCATAGCTCATCTACATGAAACATCTCTTGAGTTTGCCATGCTAAACGACTTTAAAGATCAAATGAATATACGCTCTTGGGTTAAGTTGAGCATCCTATTAAATCTCTCTATATAGATTTGTATCCCCAATTATGATACTCTTCCCAAATCATTCATGGAGGATTGTTTGACAACTTTATCTTTACTTGATTGTGGCATTGGTATGTAATTCCTCATCCGTAGTATATCAACATATAATACTAGAAATTTCACGACGCTCCTAATCGACCCTTTTCACACACATTCTCGAACTCTTACCTCATCAGATGTAACTCTTGGATCATCATCTTCTATGACAACGTACCTCATCATCATCATCTATGATGAATCCATACCTCCTAGGTATCTTCTTGCATTATTCCGTGATTTATGATTCATTGTGGTACAATAAGGTCAGTATCTATGTGTTCCTCTTATTCGATTTTATAGTGTTTTGTGGTTCTTGAACTCTTCAAGATCTATTATCCTCCCACTAGCCCCTTCAATAATAAACACATTTATCTTTTGTAAGCGTGGTGTTTCGCAACAAACACCTTTTGCTAAGTAGGATTATAGAACATATACCCTAAACTTACTTTAGGATGTCCCACAAATCAGACTTGTCAAATCTTGTCCCAAACTTATCCTTTGAAACCTTTTCACATAAGTTGGACAACCCCTTATCTTAACATACTTAAGATTAGAATCCTCCCCATCCATAACTTTTATGGAGTCTTGGGGGGATTTTGAGGTTACCATTTTTAGATATGTACCATTTCAGGACATTATCCGAAGGATACCTGGAATGTCTCAGAAATCATTTTGGACCGCACTATATCCAACAAGGTACGATTTTTCATTCAGATACATCAATCAATTATTGTGTATCGAGATGTCCATTATGAGAAAACCATTTGAGATGATCCAGAAACTTATCAGACAAGTATTTATTCCTCGATCTAATCAAAGAATCTTAATACATTGCCAATTTGTTTCACTTTTCAATTTTTTGAACCTTTCAAATAATTCACACTTGTATTTTAGCAAATACACACATTCAACTCTTTCAATGATCATCTCCTTTTCTTATACTAATTTGTTCAATATGAAAATTATTTTCATGTAAGTCAAGTATACAAAATTTATTAAGTAATATTCCATTCTATACAAAACATTATTATTATAAATAGAACAACAATTGTTTTTAATTATAATACCAAAGATTTCATCATTCAACAATAAAATAGAAATAATATTTTAACAAGAATCGGAATACAAGAACAACTTATCGACTTAATAGATTTGCCGTAGGCATTGCTAAACTATAAGTTTCTATGGCTAATATGGCAACCTTTGCTACATTTCCGCACATAGGATTACTTATATTTGTTTAGCTTTCTACTTCGCTTGGTCCCTTCATAAATCTATATTTATGATAACCAAAGCTCAGATCCAATACCCAAGTAGAACCCTGACTTAAAGAAAAATTTATTTTAAATCATGAACAAATTTGTATTTGTAATCAAACTTCACTAAGCTTCTTTGGTAAGCCTCTGCAAGATGCTTTGCGCAGCTTTCTTTCCAGTTGTCCAAAGCTTATTGTAGTGGAAGCAAACTCCTTTGCTATCCGTGACGCTTTTGTTCTTATTATCCTTTGTTTTTGCCTTTTATATACCTTCTTTGAATCGTTCTTCTTTTCGAAGATCCTTTGGCCCCTACCAAAGAAGACATGGTCTTTCTTGGTCGAAAGTGACTCTCATCATTTTTCAACATGTTAACAAATCAACGAGGTCGATATCTAGCTTGTTCATATGAAAAATTCACAACAATTGTGAAAGGAGTCCGGAGTGAGTGCAAGATCAAATCTTCGCTCAACTCTCCATCCATGACAAAACTCGTTGTCCTAATCGATCAATCAAATTGATAATGTTAAGGACTTTTATCCGCATCAGAAGTGTCACCTGCTATTCTAGATCGGAAGAGCTCCTTAGATATCTCGATATCTATCACCCTACTTTTCTCACCATCAACTACTTGATGTGCAGGGAATATAGTAGGAGCATCCATAGTTTCATGCCGACGTCAAGCTCGTTACTCATGGATGCGAGCACGATGTATCGAGCCAATCAGGCATCATCTCTCGCCACTTTCTAAAAGTAGCAATCTCTTCCTCAGAGGCATTGTTCGCAACCATTGCAGGATAGGCGATTAATGATATAAGATAGCTTTTCACCATGAGAACTATTCTCAAATTCCTTAACCAATCCGCTTAATCCTGGGCCCGTTAATTTAGCATCTAATATGCTTTGCGTTGATAGTAATTTTAGACATTGTAAAATTTCAGTAAATGAATTTGTATTTAACAACATTTTAACATACATTCTTTTATTAATTACCAAAATAATTTAGATCTTGTTTTAAATTGGTATCTCCCACTATTTTCTTCAAACTATATTACCCTCACTTATAAAGTTCTAAGAAAATCTAATTAAAGATTTGCTAGTGAGAATAAGGATCCCATTTCAAATGTATATAGCCTTGTGTGGTGACATAACAAACTATATATAAATAAATAGGTAGACAACTTTTGTCAATTACATCAACTATGCAACTCCTTTCTTTTGCCTCTTAGATTATTTTGATCAAGTGGTGGCACATCCGAATCAAAATTATCCAAGTTAAGTCCGACCTAGCACTCCATATATTCAAAAAGAAAATATCATCCTCTTGTGGTGACACAACAAAATAATATTGTTCAATTTTCTTTATAAAGATCAAATGTGATAAATTAACATCTTAAATACTTAATACTTGCCTTGTGGTGACACAACAAACTCATATTAAATATTTAATACTCTATTAATTTTATCATGCTAGAAGGCTGACGCTCGATATTCCAAATATCTTTGAACGCTTAGGACTTAATATAAAAATTGAGGGGTTTGTTATTAATTTGTCTCATCTTGTTTAGCGCAAGCATTTTATATATATATATATAAAATACGCGTCATTATATTAATGAACATGCCAAGCATGTTTGCATAATATATATATATATATAGTATAAGCACGCACATATATAGAATACTATATTCTACCCGAATTGATTATGGACTTTTATTCTAGTTTGGTTCACTAGAGCCACCAAGTGAACCAAAAGGTCAAACCCTAGGGGTGCAAGAAATAATATTTAAATATAACAATTATATTTAAACCCTGCTCCATTACAAATCGGGTCTTCAAGCGCCTCCTTGCTTTCTTGATCTCCAATTTTTCAAAATTAATTCTAACTATTCCTATTACAAAACTATTTAAAATAAATAGAAACCTTTGATCGCTAGCCAAGGGAAGTACATAGAGAGAGATAGAATTTACATTAAGAAAAAATTAGAGAAGACATTTAGGTACACGCAGAACCCCATTTAATAAAACTCATACATTCACGCATCCAACTAAAATAAAATCTAATCACATCGTCAACAAATTCATAATCAATCCCATTTATTATCATACACATCATCATACGATCAATAAATAACATTCATCTCATGAATAATAAACATTTAATATATATATTGATATCATTTAATGGGCAAATTTAGATAGTATAAAATCTAATTTTGAATCAAAATAAACTCCTTTATTTTAATCCAAATTTAAATCAAAATAAAACTATTTTATTTTAATTTATCCAATTTTGAATAAAATAAACTATTTTATTTTAATCAAAATCTTTAATAAAAATAAACTCCTTTATTTTAGTTAATTATGGAATCCAATTCCATGTAAAAAAAAAAAATTTATTAAAGGAAACACTTAATTTTCTTTCATATTCACAAATAAACTCTTTTATTTTGAATAATATGAAATCTTATTTCATATTTAAATAAACTCCTTTATTTAAGGAAACACGAATTTTCTTTCCTATTCACAAATAAACTTTTTATTTGAATAATATGAAATCTTATTTCATATTTAAATAAACTCTTTTATTTAAGAAACATGGAATCTAATTTCAACTCCAATTAGTTATCATGGAATCCAATTCCAACTCTAATTAGTTAAGATGAAATTTAATTTTAAAATTAAAATAAACTCTTTTATTTTAATATTAAAATAAACCTTTTTTTTTTATTTTTAAATAAATTTTAATACAATAAAATTATGCCCAATTAAATTGTTTTAAAAACATATCAATATACATATCAAATTAAAATAATTAATAATTATAAAGGTTTTTGGCTCGATGCCTTTATTGGGTTTGTAATATTCAAGAACGCAATCAAATTGCATAAAAGTGCTAAACGTGTAAAAATCGTAGTTTTAAAATTTATACAAACCATATACCCGGATCACCCTTTACGCACAATTATTAATTAAACGAAAAGATAAAGAATAAAATCATACCTTGAAGATCGAGCTTCCTCGTGTACAAGTTCACCTCCAAATCCTTTCGCTCTCAACTTGAATCCACCGGGTTTGGTTCCTTCCTTTCGATCAACGTTACCACCCAAGTGTTTGGCCTCTCAGAGGTGATCCACCAGGAAGAAGAAGAATTCAAGAAGATGGGTGGTTGGCTAAACCCTAGTTTTTTCTATCTCTATAGAAAAAGAGCGTACTCTCCAACTATTGGAATTATTACGTATGTTGTAAAAGTCAACAAAAAAACCCCATCACCCATAATAAGACTTCTCTTATTTATAGATGTGGGCAACCCACCTTAACAATTAAGGAATTGAGTTTTATTTAATTAATTAAATTCTTTTAATTAATTAAGCTCCCTAATCTTATTAGGGATAATTAATTAAACTCCTTTAACTAATTTTCCTTCCTAATCCAATTAGGAATAAATGAGAGTACTTATATTAAATTAATTCCTAAACTCTTTTAGAAATTAAAATAATAATAATTGTAATAATATTAATAAGACTCCTCTTATTAATTTATATTTAATATTTCTAAAATATTAAATAATAATATTAAGTTATTTAATTTATTCTATCACCATAGATTAAATTAAATATACTTAATATATTATTACGATTATGCCATTAACTTCTTAAATAATTATTCTTCCTTTTATGGTGTGACCCTTTAGGTTCTCCATATTAAACCGGTTGTGAATAAATCAATTAGAACAATTCTAATCTTATTTAAATAAATAAATTAAACAATTAATTTATTTAAATAAATAATATTTATTCTACAATAGGGATAAGCCTCCCTAGCGATCATCAACGACTTTCCGGATAATATAGATTTCAACATTAATCATGAAAGAACCTTTGAGTAAATAGTTCTGACAATTCAATCATTCCACCATACAATGTCCCAATTAAATATAAGACATGGAATTACTGTCAAGTCTTATTTTATTTAATTATATGTATTTCGACTCTTAAATGCATAACTCCAAATAATGCAAATTAGAAACTCCTTTCTAATTTCATTCGCCTTAGCCAAGGACTCTTTGGGTTGTCATTTATCGAATCACATAGACATTTCTCTTCTTTTAATAGAAGTGGTAGATTCTTTATCGATCATACATTTTCTCCAATGTATAACTTATTATACCCAAGCATACCCTTTGATATACCCTAAGGGTCTTAAGGAATAAGTCAAAGTATAACTCATCATACACAAGATACTATGATGATCTCAAGTCCAAGGATCACTTGTACTACTATCACTACAGAATTCCTATTGACAGCAAGTAAAACTCCATTAGGTATTCCTTAGCGAGCCAATGCTCAGGTGAACTTATTCTCTAATAAGCACCTACATACTTGCTTTTAGTGTCTCCACACAAATGATCATGAGATCAATCATCCTCATCCAATGAGTAAGAACGTATGTACCAATCTATCAGGATTCACTAATCCCCAATTTAGTAATCCAACGATTGGGAACTATTTTAGTTTTAAGCTTTCTAAGAATTTAGATCTCATTAGAATGATCATCATCATTATTCTAAAAGCATTGCTTAAAACTATGGGTTTATCACATATTATAAAACAACATCATGTAGATAATTAAAAGCCTTTAATAAATTAATACTTTTATTAATAAATGAATAAGATTGTTACAAAGTATATGCTTTATCATCAAACATGATTGGCTTGTGTGCATACTACTTTTCACCCTTCCCTTGGCATACATTCTCGATGGGGTTGAGAATACTATAGGCTGAGTGGGTATTCACCCGGATCACTTACATGGTACATAAATTCAAATACAAACTTAATTATACATACATCGCAGTAACATACGACAATACATAAACCGAGAGTTCTAATAGGAATATTGTCATTTAGACAATATCCATACTCAAGGAGTCCTCATTACATTTATTGTCACACTATTTAACGTAATAGTGAGGACTACTAATGCTATCTTCGGACCATCACTCTTTTCCCGACTCGTCCCGCCTATATTCTCATTTCAAGAGAATAAATGGTGAAAGAAAGGGTGAGCTCAACTAGCCCAAGAAGAAATATTATAACTAAGATAATGCGTAATAAATTATCAATAGTCTTCAACAATGTTAAACCGATAAAATACAATAGAAAACCGCTTAATAAGCTAAATGAATATGCAATCCATTAAAAGAGTCAAGTAGAAAATAAAGTCTACTATCTTTTAGGTTTTAAAAGATTTTCATCAATTTTTATCACTAAGACTCAGCTTTAATGAATAAACCACAATATCTAATCATCCTCGTACTACTTGGCCAAGGATTTTCATCAAATTATCAATGGTCATGACTATACCGAATCACCCCGGTCATAATCATACCAAAAACTATCCATCATCGCATTACAGCCATCGAGGACTTTTGTCACAACATTTATATCAAGCTATGATTATACCGAATGATCCCCGGTCATAATCATACTAAGTTCATCTATGCACGTAAGCCAAAGATAACATAATATAATATGAGGATGATGACAATGACATAATAATTCAATAAAACAAGTTCACTTAATTAATTTATTCAGAACTAATAACGCCCAAATTGTCAACATGATATCGCTTTTGTAGAGTAAAATTCAAGAATGCTCGTAAAAATATTTTCATTAAAAAATATCGGATGAAGCGCAAATATCAAGGATATTCCACTAAATTCATGGAGTATGTAAGTCAAAATTTTAACCAACTCGAGTATAATAACGAATGAAATAACAAAAGAAATCACCACGCATTCTAAGATTGCGATGTATAAAAGTTATTCCAATGTAATAATAAATACGTAATAATAAAAAGCGGAACCAGTAGGTGTAAAACACATGCATGTGATATTTCAATAGAATAATAAAAATGTAATAATAAAAAACGGAACTGTGTCCGGTGTAAAACACACGTATGTGATATTCCAATGTAATAATAAAGATGAATAATAAAGACGGAACTGTGTCCCAGAAAGCCTGATGCATGTGATGTTCCAAACTAATAATAAAATAATAGAAGAATATCACCAAGTATAGGGATTCAGCAGATATACAAGTTATTCCAATGTAATAAATAAGAATGGAATAATATAAGGATTTCACCAAGTATAGGTATTCAGTATATATAAAGTCATGTATAGGGTATGCCACTTTTACAAAGTTATTCCAATGTAATAATAAAGAATGGAATAATGTAAGTTCTCTTCATGAATAAAAAATATAACACCCCTTACGAGTACAACAAATAATATTCCCTACCTTAGAAGAATTGAATATTGGAAAAGTGAAGAAGCAAAATACTTTTCTTCTTTTCTCTATAGTTTCTCTCTCTCAGAGTTTTTGAATTCGTAAGAAATAACGAAGGAATGAGCTTTCTATTTATAGAAAACCGAGGGTGGCTCTTGGTCTTAACGAAGGGTCAAAATGACTCTTGGTAATATCAAGAGACAACTATTATTTCATAATGAAGGGTAATTAACCCTTGGAACAATCAAGAAGCAGTTAACTCTTGGTAATATCAAGGGACAACTACTATTTGCGAAGGGGTAATTACTATCGACGAAGGTAATTACTATCAAGAAGGTAATTACTATTCAAGAAGGTAATTACTATTTACTATAATTACTAAGGTAATTACTATTCACAAAGGTAATTACTATCGATTATTTAAGGACTCTTAGATGATGACATACGGGCCCCCCATAAAATAATCAAACTTATCACAAACGCTCTATAATGTACTCTTTATATACATCAAGGATTGAATAAATATTACCACAAATCATTTTATTTTTAATCAACACATATTTAATCTTTCAACAATTATTAATCATTTATAACTTGTCGTCTCAATTAATAATTTAATACTATAACATATTATACAGATGATACTGTGACAATAATTGAATCAATAATATAAGAGATATGATGCAACAATTACTGTAGCAATAATTGAGCATAGCTGAGTGACTTCTCACGTAAGCATCAATAATCAATATCGCAGTGCTACTATACAACCACACAGACATCTTGTACTTTTACTACAAGGGTAGTTCAACATTTTTGACGGTAACACCTCCGCCGTTATTTTTATAGAAAATAATTTTGTCGTTTTCTTAACTACGACAATACTTCCATTGTGGGGTCCACTAATGATTGAGTCGCCGCATTTAATATTCCCACAAAAAGAATATTCCCCACCAAACTAATATTTTATAACAACTTCGCTTACTTTGCATAAAAATTTATAAATATTACCCACAACTATAACATTATATCAAATTTATTCCATAATATTCAAAAATAATATTTAAAAAAAATTCATCTTTATTTATAAAAGCTGGGGTCTTACAACCTCCCCTTCTTATGAAATTTCAATTCGCCCTCGAAATTAGGGTACGTACCTGATATGATAAAGAGGTGAGGATGCCTTCAATACCTTTATCGTTAAAATATTAAATTCATCTTCGCAATCCTACTAAAGATATTCATTAACAATTCATCTTTTTTGCACTATGTGCCAAAGATATACAAATCGTAAAACCAATAATGTTGAGAGACGCACTTAATAAGATCACGACCACGAATTATTCATGCACTATTGGCCATGGATATTCGTGTTTTCAATTACGGTCATGATTATACCGAATAATCCTTGGTCATAATCATACCAAGTCTATCAATGCATTACTACCAAAGATGACTTTTACCACATCCATGAATTAATATTTCATTCACGAGACTCAAATTTCAATAATTAATCCATATCATCGAATCATCCTCGCACTACGTGCCAAGGATATTCATTAAGTATCACGACCACTTAATTATCCATGCACTACTACCAAAGATAATCGTGTATTCATTAGTATCACGACCACAAATTATCCATGCACTACTACCAAAGATAATCGTGTATTCATTAATATCACGACCACAAATTATCCATGCACTACTACCAAAGATAATCGTGTATTCATTAGTATCAATGACCACAAATTATCCATGACTACGCACCAAATATAATCGTGTTTTCAATTACTGTTATGATTATACCGAACAATCCTCGGTCATAATCATACCAAGTCCATCTATTCACGTAAGCCATGTATTTACTTTCAACATAATATAAGCATGAGGATAATGATATAAAGAATCAATCAAATGAGATAAAGGATAAATATTAAACATTTATAATATAATTTATCCAGATTCAAGAATATCCCCATGTTATCAATCACTTAATAATCTCATAATCTAATATCATTAATATTATAACAATATTTTAATCACTTCTTAAATTTATAAATAATTTATCTCAATTATTTACGCTTTACCATATAATGCATTTAATCATTCAAAAATGCCATACTCATAAGATATCATCACCAATTATCAAATCCTCATCAAAAAAAATATGCATATACTCTATATAGGATTCTCTAGCCATAAAATCCTATTTTCAACTTTGTTACTTCACATAAACATATTTAACTCATATGTTCAGAATTAAACTATTTTCATGAATAATACCAAATCAGTCCCAAAAATATTTCTTTTCCGGAATTTAGCATAATATAGTCCCATAATGAAAATATATTTTTCTCTAATTTTTAAAATTCATTTACTATTTTCAAAAATCAATTTCTAATTAATTTCTTAAGAAATTAGCTACCTCAAGTTTAACTCCAAAATTCCCAAATCTTGGCAGGACCTTACACATGTTAATGTGAGCCTCGATTTAAATTTCATGGTCATCTGAGTTATAGAACTCCAGTTATAACATTTTTCGTCAAAAAAAACCTAAATATTGAAATGGTCATAACTTGTTCATTTTAAGTCGTAATGAGCTCATTTTTGGACAGGAGGTACTTTATAACATATATTTTCATGTCCCAAAAGGCCAGAATTTTTCACATAAATTTAGTGGCCGAAACAGCCCCTTAAAGTTTCATGGCAAGTAGTTTTTTTGTAATTTGCAGCTTTGGACTCTTTTGCTAAATTCACTCCACACTAAAAATCTACAAGACCTTTTTCCAAGTGATTCCACTTGGATAAGCTACAAAACTCATAGATCTAACTCTAGGACTTGACCACACTCAAAAAATTCAAAATATAATAGGAGATATGGTCAATTGAATTTCATGTTACGCTTTTTACCAAAAATCGATTTTTCAACCCTTTGTGATTTCTAAGAAACTTTCATGTTTTCACATAATAACCACATAACTCATCATAACATTTACTAATACTTCATATACCCATGATTTTCATTAGTTCAATGCTTTTATTATGACTTTCATCATAATCCTCGTAAATGCATCCTTTTAGTTGAAGAAATATTTGAGGGTTTAAGAAATGGGTTTCAGATCGGGTCAATACAAAATTCGATTTCACGCCTAGGTAGGCTAGGAAATCTTCAATAATACGTCAAGAAATTTATTAATGATAGAAATATCATTCAAAACTACTACTCTTATCCAAGACTTGGATAAGACGTTACATTGATACCAATCGTGACTTCTATCCTTTAACCTAGATAAGACCTCACAATGATACCTATCAACTTGTCATCGTCATTCACGACGCCGCCTCTGTAAAGTCCGCGGTGCATTCCACACAAGGAAGTCAACTACGAAAGGATCTGGGCTCTTTACTTATGGCTCGATATAATGTTGATTAACTTTAGGGTTTGGTTACTTTGAATTCAGATAACAGGTTGGTTGGGAATATGAAAGCTAACAACCTTACAAAAAGAATAATAAGTAGTTAATCAATCGCTTTTCAAAAATTACCTCAAAGGCAAGTATTTTCAAAGAGATAAGATCGTGAAAGTGTTTATTTGAAACAACAAGATTAATAAATGTTGGAGGTAACGAAGGTTTCTCCCAACGAAGTTTCAATAGATAAATCAAAGTCTAATTTTTCCTGAGTCAAATTTAAACATTGAACACAACTAGGTAGAATAAAAAGTGGGTAGAACTTGTATTGAATAAAGTATAGACTTCGCAATAATTTATAATTAATTTACCCGTAATAACTTTGTTCGGTTTTTTCGACAAACGCTCTCGCTTAAATTACCGAAGTTTGACTTTACTATAGGGTACATTTCACCCTTAAGTGCTTCTTCACATTTCTCGATCTATGATTTGAATCATTATTCTCCGATCCATATCGAATTCGGGTTGACCGCTATGCATTGTGGTAATTCCGAATTCGATGTTGGTTCTCCCAATTCTTGTCCAAAAGCAAAGTCCATTTCATCTATTTTGACTTTATTCGATCGGACGCCTTTTTCTACACTATCAACGCGTCAGTGACTTTTACCCATGCATCGCCTATTCTCCTTCGTTCAGCTTGTTTCTTCTTTCAAATTGATATTTGATTTTAAATTCTCGATTCCAACTTTAATATCTTACACCCCGCCAAAGCGTGATTTTGTTCGAGCATCACATATCGGGTAACCCAATTTTCAATTGTTGTATCCCTTTGTTCCCTTAACATCGCTTTGCCATTCTTCAACCTCGTTCTTCTAGCTCACGAACACGATTTTGTAATTCTAAGTTTTGATCATAAATTTCTTCTAACCAATTCTCCTCAAAGTTCCTCTTCTTCCTCACTCTCACCGCTACCTCGCAACTAGCTCAAAAGTGCAACAATTAGTTCTTCATTCACTACGTGGATATCTCTAATTTGTTCTTCGTCTGACACTGCATTAACCTGATTAGTGATTAAAGGTGTCACAACGGCCACATTCACTCCATTGTGAATATTTTCAGCTGCCATTTCCAAACACTGCCACAACACAAGGGTTAATTAATATATCAAATATTATCCCTATACTCTGACCGACTAATTAAATAACAAATAAACTTAGGTAGGTCATACTAAATAAGGAATTTCGCCTCTCCTCCTAGTTCTTATCTCAAGATCTTAGCCCAGGATCATATCCCTAAGCTCTGATACCAACTGTGACGCCCCCAAAATTAGGTATACGTCACCCATCTTGGGTCGCCACTTACATGGTACATAAATTCAAATACAAACTTAATTATACATCTGTCGTGTAACATACGACAATACATAAACTGAGAGTTCTAATAGGAATATTGTCATTTAGACAATATCCATACTCAAGGAGTCCTCATTACATTTATTGTCACACTATTTAAAAGAATAGTGAGGACTACTAATGTTATCTTCGGGACCATCACTCTTTTTCCCGACTCGTCCCAGCTATATTCTCATTTTCTGAAGAGAACAGTGAAAGGAAGGGTGAGCTCAACTAGCCCAAAGAAGAAATATTATAACTAAGATAATGCGTAATAAATTATCAATAGTCCTCAACAATGTTAAACCGATAAAATACAATAGACAACCGGTTTAACTGCAGTGAATATTTAATCCATTAAAAGAGTCAAGTAGAAAATAAAGTCTACTATCTTTTAGGTTTTAAAAGGTTTTCATCAATTTTATCACTAAGACTCAGGTTTAATGAATAAACCACAATATCTAATCATCCACATACCACTGGTCAAGGATTTTCATCAAATTATCAATGGTCGCTGACTATACCGAATCAATTAGGGTTTGTAATATTCATGAACGCAATCAAATTGCAAAATTTAAAGGCGTGTAAAATCGTGAGTTTAAAATTTACAAACCATATACCCGGATCACCCTTTATGCATAATTATTAATTAAACGAAAAGATAAAGAATAAAATCATACCTTGAAGATCGAGCTTCTTCTGTGTACAAGTTCACCTCCAAATCCTTTTTCGCTCAACTTGAATCCACGGGGTTCGGGTTCCTTCCTTCGATCAACGTTAGCCACCCATATGTTTGGCCTCAGAGTGATCCACCAAGGAAAAAGAATTTTCAAGAAGAAGGGGTATTGGCTCAAACCCTAGTTTTCTATCTCGTATAGAAAAAAGGGCATTTCCAACAAATTGGAATTATGTCGTATGTGAAAAAAAGTCAACAACACCCTACCACCCATAATAAGACTCCTCTTATTTATAGATGTACAACCCATCTTAATAATTAAGGAATTGGGTTTTATTTAATTAATTAAATTCTTTTAATTAATTAAGCTCCCTAATCTTATTAGGGATAATTAATTAAACTCCTTTAACTAATTTTTCTTCCTAATCCAATTAGGAATAAATGAGAGTATTTATATTAAATTAATTCCTAAACTCTTTTAGAAATTAAAATAATAATAATTGTAATAATATTAATAAGACTCTCTTATTAATTTATATTTAATATTTCTAAAATATTAAATAATAATATTAAGCTATTTAATTTATTCTATCACCATAGATTAAATTAAATATACATAACATATTATTACGATTATGCCATTAACTTCTTAAATAATTATTCTTCCTTTATGGTGTGACCCTTTAGGTTCTCCATATTAAACCGGTTGTGAATAAATCAATTAGAATAATTTAATCTTATTTAAATAAATAAATTAAACAATTAATTTATTTAAATAAATAATATTTATTCTACAATAGGGATGTTTCTCCTCAATGCGATCAACGACTTTCCAGATAATATAGATTTCAACATTAATCATAAAAGAACCTTTGAGTAAATAGTTATCAGACAATTCAATCCTTCCACCATACAATGTCCCAATTAAATATAAGATATGGAATTACCGTCAAGTCTTATTTTATTTAATTATATGTATTTCAATCCTTAAATGCACAACTCCAAATAATGCAAATTAGAAACTCCTTTCTAATTTCATTCGCTTTGCCAAGGACTACTGGGTTGTCATTTATCGAATCACATAGACATTTCTCTTCTTTTATTGAAGTGGTAGATTCTTTATCGATCATACATTATCTCCATGTACAACTTATTATACCCAAGCATACCCTTTGATATACCCTAAGGGTCTTATGAATAAGTCAAAGTATAACTCATCATACACAAGATACTATGATGATCTCAAGTCCAAGGATCACTCATACTAATATCACTACAGAATTCCTATCGACAGCAAATAAAACTCCATTAGGTATTCCTTAGCGAGCCAACGCTCAAATGAACTTATTCTCTAATAAGCACCTACATACTTGCTTTTAGTGTCTCCACACAAATGATCATGAGATCAATCATCCTCATCCAACGAAAGCAAGAACGTATGTACTAATCTATCCGGATTCACTAATCCCCAATTTAGTAATCCAACGATTGGGAACTATTTTAGTTTTAAGCTTTCTAAGAATTTAGATCTCATTAGAATGATCATCATCATTATTCTAAAAGCATGCTTAAAACTACGGGTTTATCACATATTATAAAACAAAGATCACGTATATTATTAAAAGCCTTTAATAAATTAATACTTTTTATTAATAAATGAATAAGATTGTTACAAAGTATACGCTTTATCATCAAACATGATTGGTTTGTGTGCATACTACTTTCAATCTCCCACTGCACTAAAGCCAATCGCCATTGTATCTTATACTCTTCTTCTCTAAGTGACGATTATCCCGTCATTGGATAAGCTTTAGTTAATGGATATGTAATGTTGTTCATGAGAGTCCACTATCTCTATAGTGATTTCCCATCTTCAATGATTCTAATAATCAAATGAAAGTGCCACAACACATGTTTAGATCCAAGATGAGACTTAGGAACTATTCCTAGTTCTCAGAATGAACTTTTAATCCAAACAATCAACTTACAAACTTCATTTATAGCTATATACTTTGTTTTTATCACTAAACCAAAGAACTCTTTCTTTGTTTGGAACCTTTCCAATTCATCGCACCACCATTCAAGGTAACACTTTACCTTAAAGTGGATTTTTCGTCGTCTGGTCCGTCTTCAAAAAACTTGAGTCCGTAAGCCCCTCTAGTTTTAATTTAGATTCCACCATGAAATACGCTCACATCCTTAGTCTTGGCCAAGCACTTTAAGATGTTTTCACGCACTCACAGTGAACTTCTCCATAATACGATGATCAACATCGTGTCTCGTACATTTCATTTGAAACCTTTTCACATAAGTTGGACAACCCCTTATCTTAACATACTTAAGATTAGAATCCTCCCTATCCATAACTTTTATGGAGTCTTCAATGGATTTTTGAGGTTACCATTTTCGTAGATATACATACCATTTCTAGGACATGATCCTAGAAGGATACCGGAATGGTAGAAATCATTATGGACCGCACTATGTCCAACAAGGGTACGATTTTTCATTCAGATACATCAATCAATTATCGCAGATCAGGGATGTGTCCATTATGAGAAAACCATTTGAGATGATCTAGAAACTTATCGCACAAGTATTTATTCCTTAATCTAATCAAAGAATCTTAATACTTTGTCAATTTATTTCACTTCAATTCTTTGAACCTTTCAAATAATTCACATCAGTATTTCAAAGAAATACACACATTCAACTCTTTCAATGATCATCTCCTTTTCTTATACTAATTTGTTCAATTTGCAAAATAATTTTTACAAAAGTCAAGTATACAAAATCCATTAAGTGATATTCCAATTCTATACAAAACATTATTATTATAAATGTAACAACAATTGTTCTTAATTATAATACCAAAGATTTCATCATCCAACAATAAAATAGAAATAATATTTTTAACAAGAAGCTGAATACAATAACAACTTATCGACTTAATAGATTTGCCAGTAGCATTGCTAAACTATAAGTTTCTATGGCTAATGCAAAGAACCTTTGCTTCATTTCCCACACATAGACTACTTATCTTTGTTTAGCTTTTACTGCTTGGTCCCTTCATAAATCTATATTTATGATAACCAAAGCTCCAGATCCAATATCCAAGTAGAACCTCGACTTAAAGAAAAGTTTATTTCAATCATGAACAAAATCAGATCAGAACCAAACTTCACTAAGCTTCTTTGTTAGCCTCGCAAGATACTTTCGCAGCTTTCTTTCCAAAGGTCCAGCTTATTGCGGTGGAAGCAAGCTCCTTTGCTATCCAGACGCTTTTGTTCTTATTATCCTTTGTTTATGCCTTTCTATATACCTTCTTGAATCGTTTCTTCTTTTCGTAAGATCCTTTGGCCCCTACCAAGAAGACTTTGTTTTTCTTGGTTGGAAAGTCACTCTCAACATTTTTCAATATGTTAAGCAAATCGTGCCGGATATCTAGCTTGTTTATATGAAAATTCACGACAATTCATGAAAGGAGTCCGGAGTGAGTGCAAGATCAAATCTGGCTCAACTCTTCATCCATGACAAAACCAGTTGTCCTAATTGATCAATCAAATTGATTATGTTAAGAACTTTTGTCTGCACTAAAGTGCCATTGGCCATTCTAGATCGGAAGAGCTCCTTAGATATCTCGATATCTATCGCCCCTACTTTCCTCACCATCAACTACTTGATGTGCAGGAGTATAGTAGAAGCATCCATAGTTTCACGCCGACGTCAAGCTCAAGCATTTCATAGATGCGAGCATGATGCATCGAGCCAATCTGTGCATCATCTCGCCACTTTCTAAAAGTAGCAATGTCAGTCCTCGGAGGCATTATTCGCAACCATCACGGATAGGCATATTAAGGACATAAGATAGCTTTTCAATTTATGAGAACTATTCTCAAATTCCTTAACCAATCCATTTAATTCTATTCGTTAATTTAGCATCTAATATGCTTCGCAGTTGATAGTAATTTTAGACATTGTAAAATTCTTTAAATGAATTTGTAATTAACAACATTTTAACATACATTCTTTTATTAATTACCAAAATAAATTAGGTCTTGTTTTAAATTGGTATCTCCCACTATTTTCTTCAAACTATATTACTCTCACTTATATAGTTCTAAGTAAAAATCTAATTAAAGATTTGCTAGTGAGAATAAGGATCCCATTTCAAATGTATATAATTGTGGTGACACAACAAACTATATATAAATAAATAGGTAGACAACTTTTTATCAATTACATCAACTATGCAACTCCTTTTCTTTTTGCCTCTTAGATTATTTTGATCAAGTGGTGGCACATCCGAATCAAAATTATCCAAGTTAAGTCCACTCTAGCACTCCATATATTCAAAAAGAAAATATCATCCTTGTGGTGACACAACAAAATAATATTGTTCAATTTTCTTTATAAGCATCAAATGTGATAAATTAACATCTTAAATACTTAATACTTGCCTTGTGGTGACACAACAAACTCATATTAAATATTTAATACTCTATTAATTTTATCACGCGTTGTAAGGCTTAACGTTCGATATTCCAAATATCTTTGAACGCTTAGGACTTAATATAAAAATCGAGGGTTTATTATTAAATTTGTCTCATCTTGTTTAATAGCATTGCAAATATATATATAAAATACGCTAATATATTAATGAACATACGAAGCATGTCAGATAATATATAATATATAGTATAAGCATGCATATATAATACTATATTCTACTTGGATTGGTTATGGACTTTATTCTAGTTTGGTTCACTAGAGCCACCAAGTGAACCAAGAGGTCAAACCTCAGGGTGCAAAAATTAATATTTAAATATAACTATTACATTTAAACCCTGTTCCATTACAAACTAAGTCTTCACACGCCTCCTTTCCTTGGTCTCCAATTTTTCAAAATTAATTCTAACTATTCCTATTACAAAACTAATTAAAATAAATGAAACCTTGATCGCAATCGAGGGAAAGACATAGAGAGAGATAGAATTTACATTAAGAAAAATTAGAGAAGACGAGGTACTATGCAGACCATTTAATAAAACCCATACATTCATGCATCCAACTAAATAAAATCCAATCATATTGGTCAATAGTCCATAATCAATCCAATTTATTATCATACACATCACCATATGCATCAATAAATAACATTCATCTCATGAATAATAAACATTTAATATATATATTGATATCATTTAATGGGCAACTTTAGTTAAGATAAAATCTATTTTGAATCAAAATAAACTCCTTTATTTTAATCCAAATTTAAATCAAAATAAAAGTATTTTATTTTAATTTATCTAATTTTGAATAAAATAAACTATTTTATTTTAATCAAAATAAACTCCTTTATTTTAATTAATTATGAATCCAATTCCATATATATATAAAAAATCTTTAATTAAAATAAACTCTTTTATTTTAATTAATTATGGAATCCAATTCCATGTAAAAAAAATCTTTAATTAAAGGAAACGGATATTCTTTTCCTATTCACAAATAAACTCCTTTATTTTGAATAATATGAAATCTAATTTCATATTAAAATAAACTCCTTTATTTAAGGAAACATGGATTCTCTTTCCTATTCACAAATAAACTCCTTTATTTTAGGAAAAATAAAATCCAATTTCAACTCCAATTAGTTATTATGGAATCCAATTCCAACTCTAATTAGTTAAGATAAAATTCTAATTTTAAAATTAAAATAAATCTTTTATTTTAATATTAAATAAACCTTTTATTTTAAGATTAAAATAAACTTTTATTTTAAAATTAAAATTATTAAGAATATATATATATATATATATATATATATCCGTAACTTAAAACCAAAATAGATTCACGTGGTCGCTTCCTTTTATTCCATGTATGCTTAAATAAAATTACATGGAATCCTCGCCAAATTTGATTCTTGATTTCGCGTGGTACAATGTTTTTTTTTTTTTTATGTTATGTTAAATGAAAAACCTAAAATTTTTTTTTTTTTTTTTTTTATGATTCATTTAATTTTAGCAGATTTGATCTTTATCAAAACCGCCTCCTTTTTTTTTTTTTTTATTTTATTAAATTTTATACAATAAAATTATGCCTAATTAAATTGTTCTAAACACATATCAATATACATATCAAATTAAAATAATTAATAATTCGCGATAAAGGTTTGGCTCGATGCCACCGTTAGTTTGTAATATTCATGAACGCAATCAAATTGCAAAAATTAAGCTTAAGCGTGTAAAATCGAGTTTAAAAATTTACAAACCATATATCCGGATCACCCTTTATGCAATAATTATTAATTAAACTAAAAGATAAAGAATAAAATTATACCCTTAAAGATCGAAGCTTTCCGTAAGTACAAGTTCACCTCCAAATCCTTTCGCTCAACTTGAATCCACCGGTTTGGTTCCTTCCTTTTCGATCAACGTTAGCCACCCATATGTTTGGCCTCAGAGGTGATCCACCAAGGAAAAAGAATTTTCAAGAAGAAGGGTATTGGCTCAAACCCTAGTTTTTCTATCTCAGATAGAAAAAAGGGCGACTCTCAACAAATTGGAATTACGTCAGTATGTTGAAAAAGTCAACAACACCCTACTACCCATAATAAGACTCCTCTTATTTATAGATGTAATAACCCATCTTAATAATTATGAATTGGGTTTTATTTAATTAATTAAATTCTTTTAATTAATTAAGCTCCCTAATCTTATTAGGGATAATTAATTAAACTCCTTTAACTAATTTTCCTTCCTAATCCAATTAGGAATAAATGAGAGTACTTATATTAAATTAATTCCTAAACTCTTTTAGAAATTAAAATAATAATAATTGTAATAATATTAATAAGACTCCTCTTATTAATTTATATTTAATATTTCTAAAATATTAAATAATAATATTAAGCTATTTAATTTATTCTATCACCATAGATTAAATTAAATATACATAACATATTATTACGATTATGCCATTAACTTCTTAAATAATTATTCTTCCTTTTTATGGTGTGACCCTTTAGTGTTCTCCATATTAAACAGGTTGTGAATAAATCAATTAGAACAATTCTAATCTTATTTAAATAAATAAATTAAAAATTAATTAATTTAAATAAATAATATTTATTCTACAATAGGGATAAGCCTCCCTAACGATCAACGACTTTCCGGATAATATAGATTTCAACATTAATCATAAAAGAACCTTTGAGTAAATAGTTACTGCATAATTCAATCCTTCCACCATACAATGTCCCAATTAAATATAAGACATGGAATTACCTGTCAAGTCTTATTTTATTTAATTATATGTATTTCAATCCTTAAATGCACAACTCCAAATAATGCAAATTAGAAACTCATTTCTAATTTCATTCTGCCTTGCCAAGGATCACTTTGGGTTGTCATTTATCGAATCACATAGACATTTCTCTTTTATTATTAAGTGGTAGATTCTTTATCGATCATACATTATCTCCATGTATAACTTATTATACCCAAGCATACCCTTTGATATACCCTAAGGGTCTTAAGGAATAAGTCAAAGTATAACTCATCATACACAAGATACTATGATGATCTCAAGTCCAAGGATCACTAGTACTACTATCACTACAGAATTCCTATCGACGGTGCAAATAAAACTCCATTAGGTATTCCCCAATGAGCCAATGCTCAAAATGAACTTATTCTCTAATAAGCACCTACATACTTGCTTTAGTGTCTCCACACAAATGATCATGAGATCAATCATCCTCATCCAACGAAAGCAAAGTTAACGATGTACTCAATCTATCCGGATTCACTAATCCCCAATTTAGTAATCCAACGATTGGGAACTATTTTAGTTTTAAGCTTTCTAAGAATTTAGATCTCATTAGAATGATCATCATCATTATTCTAAAAGCATCGCTTAAAACTATGGGTTTATCACATATTATAAAACAAAGATCACGTAGATAATTAAAAGCCTTTAATAAATTAATACTTTTATTAATAAATGAATAAGATTGTTACAAAGTATATGCTTTATCATCAAACATGATCGGGCTTGTGTGCATACTACTTTCGAGAATCACCTGGTCATAATCATACCAAAACTATCCATCACCGCATTATGCCATCGAGGACTTTTTGTCACAACATTTATATCAAGCCATGATTATACCGAATGATCCTGGTCATAATCATACTAAGTTCATCTATGCACGTAAGCCAAAGATAACATAATATAATATGAGGATGATGACAATGACATAATAATTCAATAAAACAAGTTCACGAATTAATTTATTCAGAACTAATAACGTCCAAATTGTCAACATGATAATCGCTTTGTAGAGTAAAATTCAAGAATGCTCGGAAAAATATTTTCATTAAAAATCTTTGGATGAAGCGCGAAATATCAAGGATATTCCACTAAATTCATGGAGTATGTAAGTCAAAATTTTAACCAACCGAGTATAATAGCTAATGAAATAACAAAAGAAATCACCATTACATGCAGACTTCAGATGCATTAAAGTTATTCCAAATGTAATAATAAATACGTAATAATAAAAAAAGCGGAACCGAAGTCCTGTAAAACACACGCATGTGATATTTCAATAGAATAATAAAGGCGGAACCAGTCCGTGTAAAAACATGCACAGAATATTCCAATAGAATAATAAAGACGAAACCAGTCCCATAGTAAAAATGCTGATGCATGGATGTTCCAACGGAATAATAAAATAATAGAAGAATATCACCAAGTATAGGGATTTCAGATATACAAAGTTATTCCAATGAGAATAAATAAGAATGGAATAATATAAGGATTTCACCAAGTATAGGGTATTCGCATATATGTGCCATGTATAGGTATGCCACTTTTACGAGTTATTCCAATGTAATAATAAAGAATGGAATAATGTAAGTTCTCTTCATGAAAAAAATATAACACTTCTTTAAAGTACAACAAATAATATTCCCTACCTTAGAAGAATTTGAATATTGGAAAAGTGAAGTAGAAAATACTTTTCTTCTTTCTCTCTATAGTTTTTCTCTCTGTAGTTTCGGTGAATTCGTAAGAAATAACGAAGGAATGAGCTTTCTATTTATAGAAAAACCGAGGGTGGCTCTTTGTGTCTTAACGGGGTCAAAACGACTCTTGGTAATATCAAGAGAATAACTATGATTTCATGAAGGGTAATTAACCCTTCGAACAATCAAGAAAGGCGCTTAACTCTTGGTAATATTGAAGGACAACTACTATTTACGAAGGGTAATTACTATCGACGAAGGTAATTACTTATCAAGAAGGTAATTACTATCAAGAAAGGTAATTACTATCGATTGAAGGTAATTACTATTCACAAAGGTAATTACTATCAATTTAAGGGACTCTTAGATGATGACATATGGGCCCCTCATAAAATAATCAAACTTACCACAAACGCCTCATAATGACTCTTTATATACATCAAGTATTGAATAAATATTACCACAAATCATTTTATTTTTAATCAACACATATTTAATCTTTCAACAATTATTAATCATTTATAACTTGTCGCCTCAATTAATAATTTAATACTATAACATATTATATGATGATAATTGTGACAATAATTGAATCAATAATATAAGAGATACGATGCAAAGAATTATCAGAAGAATAATTGAAGATGGTGAGTGACTTCTCACGTAAAGATCAATAATTAATATCGCGCTACTATACAACCACGCCAGACATCGTATTTCTTTACTACCGGGTAGTTCAACAGTTTTTACAGAATACCTCTCCGGCCAAGATTATTTTTATAGAAAATAATTTTGTCGCTTTCTAACTACGACAATACTTCCGCTAGGGGTCCAATTAATGATTGAGCCGTCGTATGAATATTTCCCGAAAAAAAGAATATTCCCCAACCAAATGAATATTTTATAACAACTTGCTTACTTTGCAAAATTTATAAATATTACCTACAACTATAACATTATATCAAATTTATTCCATAATATTCAAAATAATATTTTAAAAATTCATCTTTATTTATAAAATTGAAGATTTATATATAAGAATAGTACTTGATTGGGTAATTTGGGAGTAGTAGATTGAATACGTAATTAGTTTGAGTATGAATATAATATAAACTCAATACTATTTTTTATTTATAATTAAAATTATAGGCGATAATCAAGAATTATCTTTATATGTACTTATTTTATTAATTAGTAGTATTGATAATCCATATAAGAAATTGTGATTAATTGAGTTTATATTATATTCATATTCAAATAAATTACGTATTCAACTACTACGTACTCTCAAATTATCTAGTCAAGTACTATTCCTTATGTTAGTCTACTACTCATTTTATAATTCTTTATATTTGTGAACCAATTAGCGAGTGAAGTATTAATTAGCTATATTTTTTTTATTTTAAATTATAACTATTTTAAGTTCCTGATTAAGCCAAATTTTTTACGTTATGTACCGCATTATTTCTCTAAATACCAAAATACGATCGTTTAGACCGTACCTTGGTCGCTAGAAAGAAGTAGCGGCTACCCCAATCCAGCCCTTAGATCTTTCATTGGACGACAGAAAATGGGTTAGCTGGAATAGTACCCATAGCTAATAGAAATTATGGATCATTCTCTTATATATATATATATATATATATATATAGAGAGAGAGAGAGAGAGAGAGAGAGTTGCTCTATGTTGTAGTCTGTATGTTCATTTTTCTTGTATTTTTTGTTTGTTCTGATTCTAACAGTGTGTTACTGATTTACCAACCATTAAACAAAGTGAATGTAAAAATTTAGTGATCCTGGGATCTTGGATGGGCGCTTTATGGTTGGTTAATGGTGTTAAAGTCATTCGCTAGCGGACCTTTAAAATAATTTCGATTATTATAATGGAAGGTAGAGAGGGGGCATAATAATGAATGCCAGTACACTTTTGAAAGACTTTAAACCACACATAACAATAGCACTACTTCGATCGGTACTTCCGTCTATTGAAGATTAGTGTCTGATTTAGGTTTATTTTTTTAAAATATTAAGGTTTAAATATAAAAGTTAATATAGAAAAAAGTACAAACTTTGGAAGCAAAATCGTTGGGCTTTCAGGCTAGTCGAATAGGTCCAAATGACTTTTTTTTTAATAAAATGCCCAAAGGGCTTAACCTAGCTGCTTTTGCTTTTTGTAGATCCGTTAGTGAGCCGAACTGCATACTTTGGTTTAGTATACTTCCGTAGTAAGTTTTTGGAGTTACTGACGTAGGTGCTTTTGTAACATACATTTTTACACACGGAGAAAAGGAAAAATATATTATATTAACTCATTTCTTAAATTAATAATTGCCCTAAATCACTTTTATTAAAGAAAATTGAGCGACAAATCTAGAAGATGAACTCAAATGTGATGTCGTAAAGGGCCGATTGTATGAGATACTAGTCATGTGAGATTAATATAGTCTTGAATAATCCCATGCACACTAGGTTGCGGTGTGCCTTGGGTTCGACCGGGTCAAAACTTGATCTGGTCAGGACCAATCAGGTCTAACATGGAATGCTTGAAAAGACCATTTTTTTAAGATATAAATCTGGTTTAGCCTGCATAAAAGTCTGATCTGACCTTAGCAGTGGCGGAACCAAAATTTAACTATGCTTATTGTCGAAATAAATTTAACTAGTCTGATCTGGTTTAGTCTGGTTTATTATAGGTGAAAAGACATAAAAACGAAATAAATTAATACCATCTCATAACAAAGATCAAATTTAACTAATATTATCATGCTTCAAATTTCAGGGTTGGGGGGTCATATGACCCTCCTCGCCCCCTAGTTTCCGCCCATGTACCTTAGGCCATAGGACTAGTCCGATCTGAGGCCTAACCTGATTCTTTATCCAATTATTTATAATTTTTAAACCTTAAAATTATAATTATTCATCAATGAAGTATAAATTTTTATTTATTCATTATTCTATTTTAGAAATTATAATACATTAATTTTAATTAATACATCAATAAAGTTTAAAATTTTAATTATTCATTCTTGATTTCTTGTAAATATATTTGATTAATATGTCTTCAATGAATAGAACTAGATAGTATATTTAATATTAATAATAATTTAGTTACTTAGTTGATTAAATATTAAAGATAAGTTAGTTTATTATAAATACTAAATTAATTACTAATATTTAACATTGAAATTTTATTAATATTCCTTGCTAATTATAATATTAAATATTAACATTACTTAATACATCAATAAACTAACTTTTAATATTAAATATTAATAATAAATTAGTTTCTTGTAAATAGTTAAGTTCTTCATTAGTTTGGATATGCTAAATTCTTAGGAGGATATATGATTTTGATTATTTTTTTTGGTATTACATTGTAGCAATTTAAACAATAATTCCATGAAGCAATTAGAAAATTAATTGAAAATAATACTTGAGATATAACTATGTATGAGTTTAATGACCAAAAAAGAAAAGATATATGTATTTAAACTTTACAAAATATATCTCCAACTATTTCTAGTACTAAAAAAAATTTTATATTCAAAATATAAAAGTGTAATCTACAATAAGTTAATTTTATTTTGCATCTTTAGTAATGTATCGCATTAGATTGTATTCAAATTATATTTTTTTATGAAAATGAACTGTGCATAGTAGACATACATTTAGAAAATCAATTTACTTTTGTGACGCACCCAAAATAGGTCCACTCGACCCATTCTGAGTCGCCAGATATCACACTATAGAAATCAAATATAAACTTCATTTATACAACTGTTGAACTGTCGTGCAGAGTACGACAACAGATAAGTTGCGAGTTTTAATACAAATATATGTAACTCTCATGATGCCTCGACCACAATACCTTACAATGGTACTTTACATAAAAGTACAGTCAATAACTGTTTTAGAAATTAAAATCCTTGAAAAATGCTCAAAAAAACATTCGTACATGGGAGGCCATGCATCTAAGTTATGATATATATCATATGACTCGAGAATTATCCTTGGTTGACCCAATAGATCTCAAAGAAAAATGAAAAGATTACTGTCATGTTCTTTTCAATGGTGAGTCTTCTCTTGACATATAATTATCTCCATTGTCTCCAATTGAGAATTATAATTTAAACAAACTCCAAGATATATAGGTAGTGCTCATAGATATAATCAAGAAGTGTGTGCACAACCCCATCTTATGATAACACGAAGTCGTCATCATTAGACATCTTGTATGATATTCGCAAAACACCCTTCCAAAGTTGGGTTCACTCTCCCTATTCGGTTCATCAAAATCAATCGGTTAAAACGACGTAAAAAATCGACACACTTATCTCGAAATTCTCAATAAAATTATTTTCATATTGTTTTAGGGAAACCTCAGCGATATGTAGACCACCGTTCTAATCCCCTCATACCCCCGCTCGACCCAGCTACACTCTTATTACCTGAAAAAAATTGTAAAGTAAAAAAGGTGAGCACAACTAGCCCAGTAAGAAATATTATTACTATAGATAATTAAATTATCAGTAGCCTTTGTCAGTAATAAATCAGAAATTTAGAACATATGGTAGATTATAAAGGTTTTCAACCATATTTGCAGTGGAACGAGCAATCCATTAGAAGAGTCAAGTAGAACATAATGTCTACTATCTCTTCTAGATTAAAAGTCCATCATTAATATTTCATTCCTGTAATACTCATCAACAGTTCTTTGTTATATCTAAGACAAAGAGAACTCTCATCACATGTCTTCACCTGAACCACCACAGATTATAATTAAATCACAATTCATATTTATAATCAAGTAAATCAACAGTCCAACTTTGCACTATATGCCAAAGAGATACAACTGTAAAACCAATAATCAACAGTCCATCTTTGCACTACAAGCCAAGATATACAACTGTAAAACAAATAATGCCGAGACTCAAATTTTAATAAGTATCCGACCATGAATTATCCATGGGCTGCACTACGGCCAAGGATATTCGTGTTTTCAATTACTACCATGATTATACCGAATAATCCTCAGTCATAATCATACCAAGTCCATCTACGCACTACTGGCCAAAGATGACTTTTACCACATCATTCAGTAACATTACTACCATGATTATACCGAATAATCTCTGGTCATAATCATACCAACTCCATCCATGCACTACTGGCTATAGATGACTTTCAACACAATATAGATGACTTTCAACACAATATAAGCATGAGAATGATAACACTGATATATATAATGAATAAACATAAATCATCAGAATAATAAGATAACTTAGATCTTAGTGATTTTCAACTTAATTATCCAGAGTCCAAATTGATAACATAATAATAGATGAATCACAAACTATTAAGGATATTCTAATCCTTTCAAAACTTTTCACCATTTAATGATAAACTGAATAAACGAATAATAACATCTTACCATAACATGGAGTATGAAAGAAAATGATATTCCTTTTACCACAAAATAATACCATCTTACCACAATAATGATATCCCTTACTTAATATAATATTCCTTACTTAATATTAAATAAAAATAATATTTTTTACGAATATTGAACGAAATAATATTCATACGAATCTGAAAAATAATATATCTCTTCGTAATGTGAAATAAATAATAATCTTTACGACTATAAACGAAAAATAATTTTTTTATATATATATATATATATATATATATATATATATATATATAGAATAATGTCACCACCATGCGAATCACATATTCATAAAAATCGAATGAACATGATTAGCCTTTTTGAAAAATCAGCTATGGACTCAATGGAAAAAAAATGATTTTTAATATCTGATTTCGCAAAAAAAAAAAATGTTTCTTCTGAGTATGAAATAAATATTACCCTTTATCTTGAAAAGAAGAGTATTCCAACTAGTATAGCGGATATATTTTTAAAGAAAACTTTCACTATTTTCTACATTCAAAGCTTCCTAAAACTCGAAAGAAATACGCTCAATATTATAGAAGAAAAATTCTCAAATTCTGGTGTGATTTTCAATTCTAACTAAGCATCCTATTTATAGGAGAATGGAAGGATACTATTTAGAAAATAAAAATCACGGGTGAACAGTCGAAGAGTCACGGAAAATTTCAACAAAATTTTCTGATTTCTACTGTGCAACACTATGCAATAAAATATTCTAATAAAAAGAAAACTTTAAATAAAATATAATATATTCTATTTATAATCTAATAATAAAAAGTATTCTGTTTTATATAAAAAAAAATCTGTTTTATTATTATTATAATAATAATAAAACAAAATCGTGACCTATATTTTTCCTTGACTTTAATGAATCAAGAGTTTTCCTCTGTAGGTACCTTTTGGTGATTATAATTGTCCAATAATGTCTATTGACTATGTGACCACTTTATTCCTCATGCATGGCATGCACTTGTAAGGAAAATAAACCAAGTGTTTCCATATATCAATACTATACTGGCTATTGACTAATATAGTTCCCTCAAAACGTTGTGGAAAATAATAATAACAAAGGGCGAGAGTGTGCAAGCAAGATATTCAATTACAGATGCAAGTATGATATTTACCACTAGAAATCTGTTATATTGATCGGATCAAGGGAAAAAATCATGGAGTACAACATTTTCAACTGCCCGCAATTTTAAAAAATCACTTACACCTTGGTGTACATCCAAGCAAATGAATGTTTACACTTTTATTTTTTTTTATTTTTTTCACGTACTCCTGCCAACTTCACATGACCAAACGTAAATGAAGACATTATTAGTTTTCAGCATTATTGAAATATAGTCAGAGATTAAGCTTATACTTAGGGAGTCCATGTAATAAACAAAATTTATTTAAATATTTCATAAAAAAATCCCTCAATATTTTTAACAACCGTTATTCATATTATTATAACTCGTAATATTAACAATCAGATCGTTCCTAGGAAAGAAGAGATTTTCCAATAGAAATTTCTCCTTATTGACGCGCAATTAGGTGACCAAACCTCTCCTTGACAGAATTTCTAGACATTGTTAATTATGCAAATAATAATATGAATAACTGTATCGTCTCAATTATTGATTTAATAATATAAAATATTGTGACAATAATTGAATAAAATTGACTGACTTCTAACGTAAGCATCAATAATCAATACCGTGTGCTACTATTCAACCACGCGTATTACAGTACTTTTACCACCGATTATTTTATAACAACTTGCTTATTTTGAAAAATTTTCAAATATCACCCTTAACTTTAACCTTTTATCAATTTAGTCATTTACTAAATAAAATAATAATTATAAGAAAATTGAGTTCTTTCATTTCATAAATTTCGGGGTCTCACAACTTTATATTCTAGTTACATCTAAATTATGTTTTCCTTTATTTGAAGAAGAATGTATTTATTTTTGTTTTAATCATCCAACTTATATTAGTGTGCAGTATAATGCTAAAATAAAATAAATCTCAAAAATTTACATCATTTTTATAAAATTTTATTAATTTATATTTTTAATATTTAATATTTAACATTACGATGAAAAAAAGAAGGATCTCGACTTTTAATCGATTTAATATAGTTAACAAGGCCCCGACGACATGTAGTTTCTGTTAATCTGGCCTTGAAGCGTGCCTTATATGTTAATCTAGTCGGGCCTAGGGGTGAGCATTCTGCTATAACCGAACCTAAATGTCTATTCTATTATATAACCGAAAACCGAAATATCGACAAAACAACTATCCGAAATGCTAACCGAATTTTAGAACTAACTGATTATTAATACCAATTACCGAATGCACAATTCGATAATTCGGATAATAACCGAATAGACATTTGATTAAAATTAAGCATGAAGCAACATCCAACATAAACATTAAAAAAAACCGAATCAAATAATTAATAATTAATAATTATTTTTAAAAAAATATTAATTCGGTTATTATTCTTGATAATTAATAGTCTGCTTTTTGAAAACCGGAACCAAACCGAATATTGAATAATAATTCGATATAACCGAAATTCAAAAAAACCGAAAACCGAAATAATTGGTTAAAATGGTTGCCTTTCGGTTTCTGGGTTTTGACAGACTCCTAGTCTGGCCTGACAGATTTAGACCAGATCAAGTTGGCCATCCTAGTGATTGACTACTGTTAAGATGTGCACAATATAATTTACACCATTTAAATGTAATTGCTTTACATTTTGAGGCAACAAAATCCAATAGTGTAGTATAGTATGATGATGTCGGGTAAAATAAGAAATTTATAAAATTTAGAGGAGTATATAGAAAGATATAAAAAAAAATAACATTAAAAAGGATAAAATTATAATATGTCTAAATTTATAAGGGTGAAAGAGTAAAAAAAAAAAAAAAAAGTGACCCAATTACACTAAATTTGTGGAGAAACCTCGTAGACAGGTAGATAATGCTGGGGACTTACACTTACTTTTATTTTAGCCTATGAGTACTAGCTAGACTACTAGTATGTATAGCCCGTGAACATATAGCTTAATATAAGTGGATGAACCCGGAACATGCCTAACCAAAAAGGGGAATAATACATACTATTCTGTATATGTGTAATGTACCTAATTCATAACCAAAGTTTATGAACTTTTTTTTAATAATAAAAAAATAAATAAGAAACAAGAGGTCATGGGCAGTACATGAATATTGGAGTTAATTACATGTATGAGGTGAGGGGTAGGTAGGTAGCTAGCTAGAGCTAGGGAGAAACAAACAAATGTATAATATAATGCATGTGAGAGCTAGCGGTGGTGGTGGTGCACAGCACATGACCGGTGACGGTGAGTGGGGAAAACAGAAAAATACTAGTACTGCTAAAAGAAAGAAAGAAAGAAAGAGCATATCATATATACATGCATATAGATGAGAAGAAGATGACAAATAAGCCAAAACAATTGGCCTCTGGTGATCACGGGTCAGATTTCTAGCTTTTACCCACTAATAACCAAACACTCACTCGGATATATATCAGATCTTTAATAATATTTTTTATTTATAAAATTTATTATAATATTAATTAAGAATGTATTGTTATACATACATACATTTCTAATTAAAACAACAATTTTTATTTTGATCATAGCTAGCTAGCCATCCCATCCCATCCCATCTTAAAGTAAGGCTGCAATCCATTCTCTCTCTATATGTATGTAGAGGTATGGAGGAAATGAAAGCAACTAACATAAAAATATCTAAGCTCTAGCTAGCCAACTTTATCTTCCCTTGCCTCTACTGCATACATGCGAATAAGCCATTATATGGTTAATTACTAGCTAACTAGTAGAAGCTGGAGCTATTACTACTACTAGTACCAATTAAGTTAGCTAATTAGTAAAAGGGTTTAAAATCAGATCATATATATATATATATATATATAGATTATTCATTCATTCAGTATTATATATATAGTACCATGTCGAATTCTTCACCATCAGATATAATTTATTTTCAGAGATTTGTATTGTTTCTTCTGCAAATCTTGTTTTGGTTGTACGGTACTTGTGGAATAGTGTTTCCGGGTGCAAATGGTGCTAGTAGTACGGTGAAAGTGGGCGACATTTCAAAGGTGGAAGATGCAGCATATTTTCAGATATTCTATGGCCAGACCTTCAAAGTCATCAAGAACGGCTTAGATGGCAAGAGCTATCTTCTCAGTCAGGTACCCATGCACCTATCTATCTACGTACTAGCTAATTCTTTCCCCACACACACATACAAGATGGGATCATTTTGAGGGATCCGTCCTGTTAAAACGAATTAAGTTATCACACCATGCACATACTACTTCTATATATAGTTTTTTGTTAATTGTTTTACTAATTATAGCAAATGTGACATTAATTTTAACCCTAACTCCCTGTTCGTGGACCAGCAAATGAAACATTCGTTATAATTAACGAATGCAATAAAAAATTATACAACTTTATAATGAAAAATCATCTTATTGAAGCTCACAAATCGATCATATCTTTCGAAACTTGTAATATTTTTCTTTTTTTGAACGCTTCTAAAAAAATCCCACAACAAGAGTCGATCGAACATGAAATTATCAAACTAAGAATGGAAGATTGGGAACTTGTTAGAGGGTCAGTCATGAGAAATTAATTGAGATATTTATTTCAGCCCAAATATCTTTGTTGATTGGGGTATATTGGAGTCACGGGTGTATAAGTTAAGAGAAACTAGTAGCACTACCTTGTTAACGTTTAGGTCCCATTTTGACAACTCATGCAAGTCACAAGTTCATATAACGCCGGTTTAATTTGACTGGATTATCACTATTTAGATGTCATAGTTGATGTGACACTAATTTAAGAAATCATAAAGATGAAGACATGGACAAAAAATCAAGTCAAAAATAAAGTCCAATTATTGACTAATAATATATATTCTTAATGTGACACTAATTTAAGAGCATTTTCTTAGTAATTTTATTAATAACTTAATTTTTTATATCTGAGATAATTTTTTTTCATAAATTAACGCTCTCTCCTTTATACTATATGTAAATCTTTAGGTCAAATTCAAATTTATTCGACAAATTAGAATAAAATCTATCCAAAAGATTGGGCTTAAATCCTCAAACATCCATAAGATGAGCCATAATAATTAAAGTTGTTTTATCTTAACGAATAAATGAATTTGATCGAATGAAAAATCTGTTTGATAATAGAATTTAAATTTTCCGAATGACAAAAATTTTTTTTTCTTTATCCTCTGAAAAAATTCAAAAATCATTGTAATTATTATTTAATATCACTTGGGCCGGGATCTTATTTGCTTTTAATTTTTTCAAATTAATTCGACAAACATTCAAATTTCAAAAAGATCGGCCCAAAAAGATTGGGCTTTCTACCCTCAAGACACCATGCGGCTAAGTGTAGACAGTAGAGACTGTCACGACTCCTGAGCCATAACAATTAACGATATTCATTACTACTGTCGAGAATTTCTAGTGATGAATACGGCTCCTGAGAAAATTCTGAGGGAGTTTAATAAACTCCTCCTGTTCATGTATGATAATGAGAATGGTTGAAAGCATGTTTTGTGAGGTAGATGATGCATGATTAGGGAAATGGTGGGATACTTCCTCTGGTGTTAAATTTGACCTCTTAAAAGTTGCGATCAAGGTGTTTGTTAAAATCACTAAGAGAACTTTTTGTAGCAAGTAAACAACAGATTTTGTTAATGAGGATGATTTTTTTTTCAGTTTCATGTAGATACAAAATTTTTCAAATTGGATGGAAGAATAAACTCATTTAAAGTTTAAATTCTGGTTTACTGCACGTGGAGATTTTACTAAAAAAGTTTCCAAGAATACATTCGAAGTGCCAAGACAGAAAATTTTGAAGAACATGTTTTGATTGTAACCTATTTTACAATGAACAAGTTTTCCAGTGAAAAATATCTTAGTTAGACATTCTGTATCTAAAATAAAATTCAAAATTTTATAACAATTTTTGTTGTTGCAGAATACTTCAAGAATGGCGGCTAGGACCAAGTATTGCACAACAAGAATCAAATCTTTTGTCATCCCATTGTCAAACTATTCAGTTGATACCAATTTTTTCCCAGGTAAAATTAGTTTTTATCAATCCTTTATATAATGTCTATCCTTAGCCCATGAATCTGTTACATTCATGACATCAATAGTATAGGTCTAATCTTGATGATGAGTATTCATTGATTTCATTCTTTCCTTTAAATTTACAGTTTCTTTCTTCGAGGTGAGGATTGCTGGTCTCTGTAAGTCATTATGTTTATAAGTTAAACTGTTTGTTACTAGTCAAAAATTGCCCGATCATATTAATCCTGCCCCTCCCAAACCATACAAAAAAAAGAAAAGAAAAGAAAAGGAGTAGTAGGAGAAAAAAGGGGAGTATAAAACTCATCACTTATGAGAGAAAACGGATTAGGATCCTCTTCATTATATTTATCCTCCAAATTTCTCCCCAACACACAACTAGCGACACTATAATTTGTCGCAAACAATTATGTCGCTAAAAGTGTATTGGGGGAAATTGTAGGATAGGTGTAATGGATTGTACAAGTTTGGTTTTGAGCTTAATAATTAATTATTATCGGTATACGACCTTCATGTGGACAGCTTCTAGGTCTATTAGAAAGTTTAAAGGGAATCACATCACCAGATTTGGTGGCTTCAGAATGCGTACTAAAATTATACAGTGATGGAACAATAGCGACGGTAAACAAGAGTGAGACAAACCAGCTTACCCAATTTTCAGCACACTTTATTAGTGACACTGATCAAGCTCAGTCCTGCAACTTTGCAACTTTCCTCCCCAACGGTGAAAACACTCCTCTCCAGGTACATCCACACTCTTCATAAATTAGTTAAACTCCTTGGATATTAGTATTCATTTCATTTTTGTGTTAATTAATGGGCATGGCACATATTCAAGCATGCACATGTACTTACTTAACTAGAAGAAATAATGTTTTTTCTATGGTCAAATTATTTACTAATCGGTATTACCCTTCAAATTGCAGCGAGCAGAGTGGATCAAGTACATGGGAGTTTTTGCTAATATGGAAGTCAGAGCAAACCAAGTCTACGATGCAGTGAGTAAAGCATACCATTATCGTATTTAGTACTCCGTCCAAAAGAGTGAAAAAGTTAAATGGGACTATTATTTCCAGATGGCGGAGTAATACATAACATGTAATTCAATATAATTTATATTGTTCTCTTTGGTTATCTGAGCTTGGATTTTTTTTTTATAACTCTGGAACTAAAATGTGTTGCAGGTGAAAGCCAACTATATGTGCTTGGTTAAAGCTGCTGCCAGCAAGACAGCATCATTCAAACCAGTCGTTGCTTGGTTGGATTACAATGATGTATGTGTACATATACTTTGGATATATATGCGCAAAGATAATTTGCCCACCAGTTATTCTTCCTTTCAAGAGTTCGTTAAATCTACCCTGACGACTACTGTATCTGTATCAAGTCAACCGATCAACTTTCATTCTTCTCTCATTAACAACTTCTTTTATCCTGGTGAAGGCAGAACAGTCAGAACCATGGATTATTTTCAGCCCGTAGAACAAAAGAAGTTAAAATTTCCACATTTGGTTTTGATTTCAAATCTCTACATGAATTATAAGTAATCTTGAATGATACAAGAAGATTAAAATTATGGTTCGCTCCATGCGCCCACGTATGGAGATGCCATTGTACTGCCTGGGATTACAAGTGTTTTTGCATGTCCAAAAACATGGTAAAATAACAAGGGGCTTCATATAATGACATTTACAGGGTTGCAATGTTTATCTTTCACCTAACACTGGAGATCGACATATAAAATATTTACTTGTGGAAAACTAATTCATGCTTGCTCCTCACATTCTTTGTTCGTTTTGCAGGGTGAGTGGTCATTTACAAAGGATACGTACAAGTTAAAGGTACCAATTTTATTGGGAATTTTTGTGTAATCCTTACCCTGGCCCCAATGGAAGTAAAATTAAACTTTATAACTTCTACAATTCAAAATACATGGCATTTCATCGAATGATGCTAATATTTTATCATCTAACATGCCCATTTCGCACCTTTCATTAAATGCAAATAATCCTACACCAAAGAGATGGCTAAGAATTAAGGCTGTTGGGGGATGTATGTCATAATATTAATCAGCTTCATATGCATATATTTAAACTTGGATTTGCAGTATGTGGAAGATGCAGGTGGAGAGAACATAGACAAATCGATCAACAAAGTTACCTATAACGTCTCTATTCCTGATGACTGTGAGGAATTTCATGCCATTTTATGTGTAAGTTAATTCAGCAAATATTCCGCGTTATTTCATTCCCTAAATTAATTAAGTCCTTTGAAACTGTACTTTAACAAAGTTTGCACATAATTGAATTTTATTTTTCTTTTTGACATATTGAACTCATATGTAGAACATTATGTGAAAAATCATGTTTTACTTGTAATAATCCATTCAAGACATAATAGTAATTATGATTCCATTTCTTTGCAAGACTGTGGATGTAGTTATTGATGAAACTTATACTTCGGATCCGTTGGGATATAACATCTCCACCTTTCTCCAAAACATTAAAGTTGAAGACCAATTATGTTGTGCCTTCCTTACAAAGCAGAGCTTATGGAGATACGATAAAAGAATGCACAGTTCTACTGCTCTTGGTATTTTTTGTTCTGTCCCGTCATGGCTTCTCAATATTACTGCGTTATAATCCTTTTTATAAAAAGTAGGGTATGCATACACATACACAAGGATGTTACACTTTATGTTGCTTTTATGTTCGAGAAAATTACTCATTAAATTTATGAGTGTGAACACTGTTCTGTTTCCTTGTGTTCTTTGTTTCTTTTCAATGGGGCTCAAGATTGGTATGATGGAGCAGTTTCCCAGCCCCAACTGGTTCTGGCAGACATTACTGAAACTTTGTTCCCTACTGGAAATTACACAACAACATATTTCAGGAATCTCGTAAAGGTTAGTTAGCTTTTCATTTGTTCTAAGAGTAATGATTAATTAGCAATCCTGAAATATGTTGAACAACAATGCAGGAAGAAGGAATAACAAAAATCAGCCCCGGGATGTGTGATAGGGATATTTCCACAGCTTTGGAACCCACCATTGTAGACTGTTGAATAAACTTCTTTACAATGATTTCAGATTTTCTCTATCCTAAAAATTCATATTCATACGGACAAAAGCTGTGTTGGCCTTACAGGAATTATGATCAAGACTAACTATTTAAACAACCCCAAATGTAATAAATATGGTAAACTATTTAAAAAATATTTACTAATTTCAAAATTTGTTTTTTAAATAATAATTAATTATAAATTATAAAGGTCTAGACTCTTTTTATGGGATAGAGGCACTGTATGTTAACGTGTTTGATAAAATTACACTCTTTAAGAGCAACATGGATGCTTCTTTTTAGAAACTATGTAACTAAAACAAATTCTCAAGCATCAAGAGAATTGTGACCTTGTGGGCAATCAAAATGCAGTCTTCACATTCAAAAGAACTCTCACATACACACCTCACAACTAAGCACGAGGAAGACCCATCTTCAAATACTTTATTCACATGGGTAACAAAGTGTGTTTAAAAGCAATAAAAATGAAGGATGCTAAAAGAGTAGCCAAGAATACAGAAAGTCATGAGATTCACCACTCATATTACCCCACAATTACTAGCCGTCTTCATCCTCCTTGCCTAATCTAGATGAACATCACTGCAAAAGTATTTGTGCATGTAAATATCTACCATAAAATGCCCCGACGGCGGCAAATTCTTGCCACTTTGCCATCCCTAACTCTTCCTCTCATCATCATATTCAACGTTAATGTAAAAACACCTTTACAATCTTCCTCTAACTATGCCACCACCCTCCATAACTCACCTCATTCAAAACTCCAGTTCAGCCTCTTAATCGGAATTCTAACCCGTGCGGACAACTACGATCGCCGCCATTTCCTCCGCCTCGTTTACAGAATACAATCCTCCCCCATAGCCAAAATCGACGTCAAGTTTGTATTTTGCAACCTCACCAAGCCCGAGCAAAGGGTGCTCATTTCTCTAGAAATACTACGTTTCAACGACATTATCATCCTAAATTGTTCAGAAAATATGAACAGCCGCAAGACTTACACCTACTTCTCTTCACTCCCCGAAATCCTTTCCTACCAGTACAACTATGTCATGAAGGCTGACGACGATGTTTTCCTCAGGCTAGCACCTTTGGCATTGTCACTCTCGGCTCTACCAAGGTTAGATTTGTACTACGGATTCCTTGTCCTAGCATGAATCCCTTTGTCCATTGCATGTCGGGAATGGAATTTGCACTATCTTGGGACCTTGTTGAATGGATAGCAAAATCTGAAATTCCGGCAAATGATACGTTTGGACCGGAGGATAAGCTAGTCGGAAAATGGTTGAATATGGGGAAAAAGGCTAGCAACAGGTTTTCTGATAAGCCAGCAATGTATGACTATCCGGGAACAAACGGAAGGTGCTCACACGACCTCATTCCAGAGACGGTTGCAGTTCACCGGCTCAAGAGGTGGGATCAATGGCTACATGTACTTAATTATTTCAACATGACCAAAGAACTTCAGCTGTCCAAACTCTACAATATATGACTCAACGTTCAACAAGAAGAACAATCACAAGTAATAAGTTATTCCAGTTAGTAGCAAAAATATATTCTATAAGCAGAATTGAAGAGAGTAAGTTATCTTTGTCAGCTTTCAAAATTCAACTGAATTAATTTTTATATATTTAAAGAACTCTGAAATAAGAATATCCGGGCTTTGTTTCTGCTTACAAAATAAAGAATTAAAAAAAACTAACTATAAACATCTCCTTAGTTGTATTTCCTTGGTAGATTCAAATGAATAGATCTCATTGCAGTTAAAAATATCCATCCACTTAATTAACAGCATCCTTATGTATATAATGGCATCTTTAATCATGAAGATCCACTTAGCAGCTCAAAAGGGCCAAACCACTTTTATGGAGGAAAAAATATCCGAGAGGCTAAGCATGACATGATGACTTATCATGATTCATGAAATAGCAGATTAGACGGAACGTAATTGAAGAAACTGTTAGTTATCTTGCCCGCCTGGAGTTCTGTTCCATGACAAGTAGGCTGGATCTCCAAGAGGCCTGTAGTGATAATAAGAGACACCTTCAGCTAAATATGTTTTGATCACGACAAAATAAAGGAAAAACTAAAAATAAATACGGAATAGTTGGACAGAACTGAAGCAATTTTTTGTAAACAGTCACTAAAATTTTACACAGCTGAAGAATTATCAGATTTGTTGATGTGACCGTGTGTGAAGTTCACTTTGAGGCTTGAAATTCTTCCCAATGAAAAGATCTATGATATAACACTAGAGCACACGCACGCACAAATGTATATTTGAATAAAGACATCAGTCTCAAAAAGTCCAACATTTAAAGTAAAATTAGAAGAACAGAAAAGAAAAGAGAGAGCACTAAAATATAGATAAATGGTTATACAAGCAAAGATTCAAGTAAAAACAAAGTGAAATAATTAAACTTGAGGAATTCATCAAAATTATCCTGCTCCATATTTGATAGTTCTAACTAGGCCCAAAAGAAAAACTATAGTTTTCCAACAAAAAATGCCAAATGATAAACTGGAGAAACACCTTCTTCCACATGTATAAATAATTAATCAGACTCCTAAAACTAAAACCAAATTCCCAAATGCAAGTATAACAAATTTCAGACGTCCAAAAATATTGATCCAAGCTATTAGTGTAAACAGAATCAGGGGCGGATCTGTTCAAGGGGCAGCATAGACAACTACCCCTACTGGATTTTTTTATAGGTATAGTGGCAGGGGCAAATATGTAAGTTAATAAACTCAAGGGACAAATTAATGATAGAGTTGAACTTGAAGAGGCACAAAAAAATTCATTCATATTCTAAATACAAGTATAGACAAACGTAAATTTATTATGCTTCTAAATTAACTAAATTAGAAGGTAATTAAATTAAGTTTTTTTAAATTTGATAATTTAAAATTTGTAGTTTGTTTGAATTTGTTGTTAATTGGGAACTTGGGGTTAAACCCAATTTAACTTATTTGATATATTTGTTATATTTTGAACTTAAGATGTAACTAATTAGGGTTTTTTTTGTTTGATAGTTTATTTGAATTTGTTGTGGCCTTTGTGAGTTACTTCCGGTGAATACAATTGTTGTTGTTGTTAATATTGGATGAGTAGGTAGTTTTAGTGTTCAAATGAAACGATACAACTGTGTCGATAATTGGATTTGTGTTAAATTGTTTTTATATGTAGTTCAGCCTCTTTCCTTTATGTGAGTTTCAATGAGAGTTGTGTTATCTAAAAAGACAAAGATAGGGCACTGAAATAAAAAATCAGAACTGTATGCATTTTTTTCCTACAATTAGTGCTATTTTTTCAAAATTTCTTCCAATACTTGTAGTTTTATGATTTTCCAAATTTGACTGCTAGTATTAGAACTAAGTGGTTAAACGAAAAATCAATCATTTTTCTTAAACGCACAAGCTACAAAACAATAAGCCCCAAAAGAAGCAACAGTAAATCATTATAGTACTGATTTACTCCTACTCTCATTTTTACCTTTTTTTAGGACAAATAAAATAATTATCATAAACAAACCCCACAAAATGGAATAATAAAAAAGATATCTTGAGGCTTATTTGAAATTTATAAAAAGATACTAAAACTGGTTTATACTTTGAAATTAATTCATGAGTTTGTTTAAATATAAAAAACAAATTTGGTTTGAGGCTTCAAGCATTTGGAGAATCATTCAAATTGAACTATGACAAGTAACCGAAGTTTCTAAATTGTATCTAAATATTTTTTATTTGAAATTTCTTTTTTAATTTAGATTATAAATATTTATTGCAATTTATAAACATTATTATTATTAATTAATATTATGATTAGTTCAAATTTTCTTTATTTAACTTCAACAAAAAAAATTAGTTAAAATCCGCCCCTGCTGGAAAAAATTACTGAATCCGCCCATGAACATAATAAATAAAATTTACCAAAAAAAATAAGATAGGAAAAAAAAAACAAGTAGAAGAATAAAAAGAATTGGAAAAAAAATCAGATCTTGCCCCATTAAACGCTCTTACTCCAAAAAACAGCATCTTACTGATCTTCATATATCTCAAATAAGATTTTATGGATAAGGGTTTTTATCTAGGGTTAGATGGAAATGTGCGGCGGAAAATAGTAAGTCACAGGATGTAAGAGACCATGAAAGTCTGGATAATAACTCAGTAAACTCAAAACCTTTTTAGATTTACAAAAAACTGTGTCACGATCCTCAGTTTAGAAAAAGGATTTCTCTGTAAGTTTCGTAAGGAAAGTTAGTATGCAAAAGAAAGGGGAAAATTAGTAAGCTTGAAATCTTTCACTCACCTTGGCTTGATAACATACAATAGCATGAAGCTTATTGCAACTAATAAGCAGAATCCTCCAACAGCAAGGTATGCAACCCCAAGGAAACTGTTTTTCCCACCAATCCAACTTGTTGTTGAAAGAACCAGCAGCTTTTTGCCTCCAAATTCGTAGGTGTTAAAGTTGTTCTGTATTACAACTGTTATGTCATTATTAGCTTCAAGATCAACTATTATCTTCCCATAGAGCTTTCTGAAAGTTGGAAATGCTGCAGTTCGCATCCAAACAATAAGATCATCTTGCTCGCTCAACTGTTACATGCATCATATGAACCAAAAATAGGAAAAGTGAACGCCAGTTTTGGTGAAAGAAAAGCAAAATACAGTAAGAAAATTAAGAATCCACATGGAAATCAGACACGCCAAGGTCGTGCTTTGTAAGTCTTTATATTATCTTTAAATCACTTCCCACTTTCTAAATAAATAGCCAAGCGGTGTAATTTTAACTGAAAACTCTGTTAACATCATAGTGCTCCAATAGCAGATATTATTTGAAAGAATAATGAGTTCAAATACCAGGATTAAAAGAGTACAAAGGTATACTTACAGGAATGCTCTCATTGAGTTTTCGGCCCCCAATCATACCTTCGGTCTGGAAATTTTTCGGAAAAACCTCGGACCCAAATTTATATTGTTTATCACTTTTCCACGCTATGTCCTTTTTATCGACTTCTAGAGCTTTATTATTCACCGCAAACTTATATGTGTCGTTAAACAAGCTCCAAGCAATGAGGCCACAAGGAACAATTGGCTTTGAGTCATCATTATTAATTTTGGCCAAGGGGAAGCATTCCTTTGTTTCATCTTCATATTCCTTGTTGCGTAATTGTTTGTCACTTCTACTTTTGACATATCTGGAAACACATAAGCACAACTCAGAAGAGGGAAGATTCAACTTCATCAAGATGTTGAATGCAGTGCATCCTTTATTGATTAAATTCAGATATGTACTGGTAGTGTAATTGATGGAAAAAGGAGTGATAGATAACGTTGGAAGAAAGAAAAAAGGCAATTGCATTTATTCAGTAACCCAATGAACCAATCAGCAGCATTTTTGTAAAAAGAAACACAAAACTGTGAGGAAAAAGAATGGTCACGTATAAACTTCATCAATCAGAATATTCACTTTGATTTCCCCTTCAATAAACTTTCAATAAGCCCCTCTCTCACAAGCTATGAATCATTATTACATAATTTGGATCACATCAATTTTTGAAAATATCTAAAATTGACTTCAAAAAGTTAATATTGATCCCATATTTTGGAATGGAGGGAGTACTGTATAACCATAAGCCAGAAGTTAACTTCAAAGATTTAAGTTCATTTAAAATAATATCACCTACATAACAGAATCAAAAAGGCAGGAACTCAACATTTGCATCTCATCATTTTCTCCTCCTAAGACTTATTTACTAGTATCGAATTCGTCATTACATCGCTAACAGATAGGAGTCAAACATTAAACCAAAAAGAACTTAATCATCTCCAAGTCATAAATCATAACACACAGAGCAGACTGTCAAACTAAAAAACAAGATAAAGTTGTTTTATCACTGGACAAGCCATAACGTTTCAAAATCAAACTAGAAAGGCCTGCCCATTTCAAATTTAAAATATAATAAACAAAGATTTTTCACAAATTTTATAGTGAAGCTTCAGATAGAAGCATCATAATAAATCCCATAAATCCAAAAGGCTGGAACCAAGAATGACAGAGAAACTGTTGCCAGCTTTTCTAACTTATTAAACAACTTCTTGTAAATGAGAAAATGAGGAAAAAAGACCGCCATACACTAAAAGCTTTATTTAGTTCAATGTGTTTATGTCTCGTAAAATAACTTTCAGCATCTTCTATCATACAGAGTTATATAGGTGTGGATAAATTCTTATGACATAGGCGGCGGCCTTTACACAAGTATTTGTACACAGTTTCTACTAGAAAATTAGCTGGATTAGTTTCTCAAATAAAAATGTGGTCCAAGATTAAGTATGACTATTAAACACCCCTAATTTCCACCAATAAGGCAGGAGTTTCAACCTGACATCAAACCTTTTCCTTAATCCTTAAAAGGAAAGAACTAACATAATTCAGTTGTATGATCAAAATAAGTACATCAAATACCTACGATGGTTCTGGTAGAATTTATCGAGCTGATAATATATGAAGACAGGACTTTTCATTTTCTTTTGAACCTGAGAAACAATAAGCCCAAGTAAATGTTCGTAAGATGGGGTAAAACAGAGAGAAAGAGAGAGGTGAGAAAGAATAAAGATTAGAAACACAGCAGCATTGGGAAATTGGACTAACTTTTAATATCTTGGTACAGGTTTTGTTAGTATTGGAATTTCTAATATATTCAAGTATATCCTTTTCATCAGTGGAAGAAACGCAGTCCATATCATATCGTTCTACAATTTCCTCCACCTACATGCCAAACAAAAAGATCCATCACATAAAATATTAATTAGATACTGACTAAACATCTTCACTAAGCCAATTATAAGAGGATTTTTGATACATGCTCTGAAGCAGAGAAGGAAATGAGGCCAATAGGGATGAAGACGACGGCAAGAAGGATAAATATTGAAATGACCTGAAATCATGAGAGAGAGAGAGAGAGAGACTAATCAGCATTAAATATAACTTTCTATATTTTGTAAGGAGATTGAGCGAATATATAATCAATCATACCCATCCTGGTGTTAAAATTGGTTTCCAAGCTGGAAGCTCTTGCTGTGTAAGCTTAGAATCTGGAACATGGAACAGAGATCAATCAAACTTTCTCAAGGAGCTGTATTTATCCACCTATCTTCGAGCACACCCGCATTCTAATCAAGAACGAGACACAATAGCATTCATGATGCAAATTCATCATATTAGAATTGGTAATTTGCTCAAGTTTGTGCAAGTTCATCATATAATATTTTTCTTTCAGATTTTGCCATACATACAAGGCCTTATCTCTTACGAAATGAAATGTCAAACTTTGCCACCAACTATCTACTCTCCAAGCCTCTTCTATCTAATGTTCCTTTTCTAATACTTTTTCTTCTTCTTGCTTTTCTTTACTGCTCCCTCTCTTACCCTCAATATTCTTTAAGTTCCCCTCCACTAAAGCATCAGGACTTTCACTGGCACTAAACATACACCTCTTGGTAAAGTGTTTTACATTCAAAAGCTTTCTATCTGTGTTGTATCACTTCATGACCTTGTCAGAATTAATTTAAAATTCCGTTTATCTTGTCTAATAAATGCTAAAAAAATTATATCCCACATCAACGGCAATTAACTTAGAGCAAAGAAACAAACTGATAATAAGGAACTTCATTTGATTGCCTGAAAGTATGGGGTATATTGTTCATCATAACCAATATCATCTTTTTTCCGGTAAACAATAACCATATTTTACAGCATAGAGATTCATGCAGACAACAACCCAAAAAAGAAAAGAACGTTGATCATACTGGCCTTCAAATTTGCAAATAAGCATATAACAATGACAAAATTCAGATGATAAGTTATTAATAAGTGAAATCTTCACAAGCATTACAACACTCTAAACATGCATTGCAGAACTACACACAAAAATTGCCATAATCTGTATTTTTACATAAAAATCAGTGATGGATTGGGGAAAATACAATAAAACATAAAAAAATATATTTGCAAAGAATTTAAAAAGAAAATGAGAAACAAAAAAGAGTCTAAGATTTGACTAGGAAAAGAAAAATTACATATGGGTTTCTTGGAATTCTTCTTGGCTCCATCCGAGGACCCAGGGCTCATCTTTCATATATGTTTCTCTAGAGAGAGAATGGGAACCTGGAGAATGGAAAAAACTTCTGGTAAAAAGAAAATAAACTAGAATAATTAGTTATTAGAAAAAAGAAAAAAGAAAAAAATGGAAATTATTACATTTCTTATTCTCCTGGAAAATTAATTTCCCTTCTCTGTTTTACCCACTCTGTCTTCTTTAACATTTTGGTAGAATTTTTGCTTAACGAAATAATTGGTTGATGAACAACGTTTGAGAACCGGAAACCATGAATCTCGCGCTTAGCTCGCACGGAAATATCTCTATTTTTGTTCCTTGTTGTAAGGGCGCGTTTGGATGTATGTTTAACCTATTTTCTGTTTTAGTTTCTTTTTTTTTGCTAATATTTTTTGTTTCTTTTATTAATTCAACCTATATATGCATATTAAGAATTGTGTGAGACACAACAATAAACTTTTTCAAACAATCCATTTAGTAATAAAAAACATTAAAATTTGATAGTTAGTGATGTGAGACAGCAAATAAATTAAAAAAAAAAATTGTCTTTATTTTTTTGACCGATAGAGATTAATTAGTGGTGAGCTGTTTTATGGGTTCTAGCTATAACCGTGTGTATAATATGAGCAAGATAATTAAAAATTCCAAAAAACGATGTAATCTAAAAATTAAATTAAAATCAAAAAATATTATTTTTTAATTTTTCAATCATCAATACATATTTGACATCGATAGACTAATTTCAAAAAAATTAGTAAAATGATATCCAAAAGTTGTTTTACAAAATTATCATCAATACATATCCAAACCACAAAAAAAATTTACCCAAAAATCATCATAAAGTATAATTAGTTAACTTTAAAAGAGACTTTTAACACAAAAAACACAACACGCAGTAAAAGTATGTTCATAAACCCATTATTTTATAAATTTTAACCAAGTATTCTTTAAAATAAAAATTTTACATCCGAAAATATTTGAGATTAATCGAAATGAGTTAAAAGTATAAACAAATTGGGAGGGAATACGAATTGTTACTATAAATAAATTTTGAGATTAAAAGATCATTAATAATAAGAGTTAATTGTGAGTCTATGGAATCAAGTTAGAGGAAAAAGATAAAATAAAAATAAAAAACTACTCCTTTTTCATAGACTCAGAGAGTATAAAAATATTTAAGAGAAATATGAAGACGTTAGTTATATGGGAGTAAAGAGAGAAAATAGAGAAAGGTACAATTTTATTTATGTTCTTTTTGCCGTTTGCATGCATACAATTGAGTAATCACAGTATCATATGATCCTCCTATTTATTCCATTTAATATACACACAGAATGTAATGAAGAATTAGTAATCAGACAAATAGAGCCTCAGCATAAAGACTTATTTCTGGTACAAACAACCAAAGAATTGCTTGATCAAAACCAGCTTCTTAGGTTGTGAATTATATTGATGAATAAAAATTCATATTAAAACAATCCGAGCCAAGCTGCTTGGCATGTAAATCCTCCTCAAGCTCCAAACAACCTGGAAGTTAAACTGTAAAATTTTCTTGAGCAAAACAAGAACAATCAGAAAATTACTAGTAGAAAAGTATACTGTTTCTTACTTCTGAAACCGGGATTGTGAGCGTTTTGGTACCGCTTGTGTTTTGATATTTTCCTTTGGCACTTCTTGTTGTTGAGCTACAATTCTTGGCACCTTTTTTACCTGTAATGGCATGGTATCAACGAAAACAGTTAACAATTTAACATAATCTCTCCGTCTTGGAAGTAACGCGTCAAACTTTATTTGAAAATGACAGGAGAATTATTTGGTAATGCGGTTAAATGTAGCAGCATACCAAGTTCCTAAATTGGAGATTATAGAACATTTCAATGTATCTTTGCTTTGCCAGCTTCTGGTCCTTGTAAACTTGCCTCCAAAAGCTATAAATACTTCCCATATTCAACACCTTGTTTGCATAAATCTTCCATGTGTAGCTGTAAATTAATCCCATAAAACAGTCACTTAAAGAATTCGCATGGAACATATCTTACTTCTGTTTTAAAGATTTTGCATACCATTCGTGTATACGGTTTAATCCCGCTGCTGAAATCCTGTTCCAATATTCTGCATCCTCCTTACACTTCTGGAAAAAATTAGCAATCTTGTTGCTTGATTCGTCTCCGTTGGGATCAATGTGGTACCCCGAAACCCCATCAATAATGATCTCAGCTGGACCTCCCTGATTTGTTGCGAACGTTGGTAATCCACAGTTCATTGCCTCAATGACAGTAAGCCCAAATGCTTCATAAAGTGCAGGCTGCACAAATGCTCCCTTTGTATCAGCAATGTACCGGTATAGCTCACTGTTTCGGTTCTTGTCTGTTTGTGCTGCTATCCATCTGAGCTGACCCTTAAGTTGGTATTTTTCTATCAACATGTGCATCTTCTTTATTTCAGCAATTTCTTCTCTATCTTTTGATTTTGAAGGGTCAAAGAAACCCGCGACAACGACAAGATTAACCAAGTTTCTCAGCCTCTTGTTCTTTCCAAACCACTCAGTTAGTCCACTGATGTTTTTGACAGTATCAAGCCTTGCCATTGAGAAGATTATAGGTTTCCTTATATCCTCTAGGTATCCACTGTTTTCAGAAAACATTTATAAGGTAATAAGTTAAATTATTTTGACAAAAAAAAAAAAAAAGATTGGTTTTTTAAAGTCCTGGCTAACACTTACATGTGCTGATCATTTTCAACTTTACTGAAAAGTAGTTCTTCGATGGCAGGACGAAATGCTGTGAACCGCTTCTGTTTCTCAGTGTAAGGGAAGTAAACTGATTGATCTGCCCCAGGAGAAGCAATGTTGAATTTGGGATCAAAGATGTTGATGCCAGAAACAACCCTATATATCCCCGGAAGCGTAAATGCAGTGTGGCTTTCGTACTGTCCTGGCCTATCTTTGCTGCAAATATGAAACATATGAATTCAAGAACATTTAGTTGAGTACTTTATGTTATAATGTGTTTAATAGTTTTTCTTGCTCTTATGGTTATGAGCGAGCGGACGGAATGTAAAAGTAGATGTTTGAACCTTCCAGCAATTTCCTGGTATGTACTAGTGATGATGAAATCTGCAGCATTCATTGCAATTGTATCAGCTGTGAATTGGCATGAAAAGTGATACTTGGGGTCTAATTCCTTCCATTTCAAGTCTGAATCTTCATACTTAGTCTTCTCTAAAGCATGTGCAATAGTTCCCTGGTTCATATTATAAGGCATTCTTGGTTAGAAGCTTTTTTTTAAAAAGAAACATATTTCACTATTTCAGTGCTGGAAACTATCTCAAACTGATGACCTAAATTACCAGGGTTATTCCAAGTTTGTTGGCCATCAGTGATGCCACCAAATTTCCATCAGTATAGTTTCCAATGATAAGATCTGGTTTCCCTTCCATTAGTTCAAGGATTTTCTCTGTGGCATCCTATTGATTTAACAGCATCAGAACTTTGAGTTTAAATAACATTCATTAGGGAATAAGTTGTTTAAAAAAGTACCTAAAGGAACAAACTTTGGTGGTTAATTAGCACATACCTGAGTAAACCTTTCAAGGTAGGGATAAATGTCAAAACGAGAAATCCATTGACGAACGATTCCATTTTCTGTCTTAAATGGCACTCGAAGGATGTGGGAATGCTTTGTTTTGATCACAGGCTCCAGTTCTTGATTGCATTTATTCCCCTGAGCATCGGGGATAAGTCGAGTCACCTGTTGCAATCAAGAAAAGTACGAGTTAAAATTTTCAGTCCAATAATCTTCCTCAACTTATTGCTACTCCACTGTCATATAAATGAAACTCACCACAAGAATCTGAGGCTTCACATTAAGACCTTGTTGCTTAATTCTGAGGAGCAATTCCTCTTCCAAAGCTACCACTTGATCCAAAACATAGACCACCTGTGGAAAAATAGTTTTATCTATTACTCAAAAATGACATTTTGTTTCATCAATGATCATGAGTTTGTAGGACATATATACCTGCCCTCCAGTGTCTGGCAAGCCGAGCACATCTGCTTGGCCAAAATATCCATGGACAGAGAATAGTACAACATTGAATGTCGTTGGAACCCTGCTAAAGAACTTCTCCATACTTGATGAATCCGGTGCTTGAAGTACCTCTGAAAGATACCTCATCGTCTCCTTAACTCTTTCAGCAGTATCCCCCCATCCCTTCTCAAAACCCCATTCTTTAAAGCTGTGAAAATTTTGGTATAAAAGTATTAGATGTCCAACCTAACAGCCTTTACAAATGTAGAGAAAAGAAAATTCACCTTGGCTCAAAGCTTGGATAAAGTGTATCATTGGGTAGTAAAGAGAGGGCTGCTTCAGCTACTATTAGTGCCCCTTGAAGTTTTTGAGGCGTGTTGAGGGTATCATTAATCATGAGTTTCTGCAAAATTTGGAACCAAAAAAAACCATTTAAAATCGAGTTCTTTTGTAAGTCTAATGTATCAAATGAATTCCATTGGCAGGCATATTCTTAATTGGTTCCCATACTTGTCCTTGATGATTTAGTGAAAGTAAGTAATCCACAAGAGGTTGTGCTTTCTCAATCTGACCATTCAGCCTGGAAGTTAGGAACTTTGTAATGTAATTTAACCCATTTCCAATTGATGAAGATAAAGTCAGGTGAGGTGTAGAGAAATCCATTGCTCCAAAATCAAGTTCCAATGCATTTTCATCATTCGCCCTGGAATACAAATCCATTGCTCCAAAATCAAGTTCCAATGCATTTTTTATATATATATATATATATATATATATATATATATATATATCAGGCTTAAAAAGGTAAACAAATGGTATTCCGAAAGAGCTAGATTTTGATTTGATCACATACCAATTCTCATCAATGATCATTTCTTTGAATTTCAAGTAGTCCGTAGCAGTGATACCCTCAACAGATAGATCAATGGAGCTCACTTTGACAAACTCCCAGAACCCCGGATTTGGCCTAATGGCAAATGCAACATGTGGAGGCACTACAGCAGCCTCCTATAAATTTCACATAAAAATCAAACATTTACCAAGCATTAAAACCTATCATCTTCATATAAAATTTGAATATTAAAAAAACAAAAAAAAATGAAATTAGACCTGAGTGGTGCACAAAATGTAGCCTAACAAGCCCTCCATGAGTTGAGTTCTTTCGGCATTATCGTCTATGACTATCTCCATTTCAGACATCAAATGCTGAAGTTTCATCAAACGCTTTCCCTGTTCAACGTACTTATTGAAGCTCCTCTTCATATGATACCGGCTCTGCCTTAAGGCCTCCGGCATTGTATCTACCACTGACTCGGACCGCTTTAAGACTGGCGTAGAAGCCATTAATTTGAGTATTTTCGCAAAGTAAGAAAGATGTATATAAACAGAAGAACTAAAGCTGTAAACTTGTTGAGAAATGCTGATATAGTCCATGGCATTTATAGGAATGGGGGGTGGCTAATATATCGTCTTTGTTTAAGAGGAAATGATGGAGGGTGGGTGCAAGTGTGAGAAGAGGAAAAAGAACATTCTTTCTTGTGAGGAAAGAGGTAAAGAAAGGAATTTGAAATAGGGAAAAAGAAGATATCCCGGTCGGAAGCAAGCAAATGTCATCTTTCTTTCTCCCAAATGAACATTCCTTTCTCTTTCCTTCCATCTTTCCTGCAAAACTAGGATCTCTATCTGTACCATGTGATTTAGTTATTCTCCTTCCCCCGTCCAAAAGTGGGAGTCCTATCTCAATTCTTTGACTTCTAATATGGGCATGTTAGGGAATGACTATTTTATATGATTTATAAGTTAAAATATAAGTCGACTTATAAGTTGTTATCCGACTTGTGTTGCTTCTTGTTTTTGTAATGACATGTTTTGAGCTAGTTTTTTCTTGATTGATACTTGAAAAGTCTTTTTATTTCTGGTCTAATGATTTTCTAATTTTCTTTTATGAATTAATTTATTCTCTCTGTCTTTGTTTAAAATGTGCATGTTATTCCAACTTGGATGCTATGGCTACTCATTATATGCTATTTGAACCATCTTATCTTTAATCTTAACTCTTTACACATGAACAACATGAATACTTTAAAAGGTTTATATGGTGGGAGCTTATCCTTGTCAAAATGTAGGGACGTGAAAAAGAGCATCCTTTCAATCCCTAGCTACCCCATTTAATTGTGTTTCTACCTTTTGTTTTCTACCTTAGGCTTAGTATTGTGATTTACTTATTTTGATTTTTTATTTCCATGTGAGCATGTCACTTGAAACTTGAATGGGAAGCTGTTATCATGGGAAGCTCAATGAGTTTTTCCTTCAAGCCTTTGATATCCCTAAGGTGGTTGTTTCTTGGGCTCAAGCAAGCATCCCACCAAGGGCTCTGACGACGGGAGTGCTCATTGAGCTCACCCTCATCAACACAGTGTTGTTGACTGTAGTTTCTAGTCTATAACCAAGGCATATATTCCGAACAATTTTCAAGTTGATGCCTTATATTCCTTTGCCAAGTGCTGTAAAATGACATCTTTTGTTATATTCTTTTCGTGTACGTTACTAGATTCATGTATTCTTCAACAGTTGATGGTAATTGAACAGTCATAAGAGTTGGAGAGGTTGAGGTCGCGGTGTGATATATAACTTCGTAATTTTGCTTTTTAGCGGGTTTTGGCAAACACAATGTGGTCAATGCAAATTCATTTTTTCGTTGTCACGTATTCTAATATTATTTGAAAATTTATATGGTGGTGAAGCATTCTTAACTTCTTACATGTTAGTTTGAGTTGTGTGAATGTGTTCGAAATCTTAGGGGTTTAGAGCTGTGGACAACTCTTTTGTGTTTGTTAGTTGTCTCTTTCTTTTCCACAGATATTTTTGAATTATCAAATTCTTTCTATAAAAATAGTAAAAGAAAATTGGTTCCGATTTCTAATGATTGGCTTTTTGCATCTTAATATTTACAGTGTTACATTCCATCCGCTAGAATTCTAGCGGATGAATTAAGTTTTTTGCTCATTGAGATGGAGGTATTATAGACCAAAAATGATTTTAATCCAGTCCGCTAGAATAACTAACCGACGGCGAGCGTTTTTTAATCCCATCCGTTCATAATGTAATGAAAGATAAAGATGGTATTTACTCATTTTTGATCCATAACAAATAAATGTTATGGATAATTGTCATATATATATTATGATAAACTTTAGTATATGATTACTAACTTAATACTATAAAGTAATTGTAAGACCCCGAATTTTTTTTAAATAAAATGGAATTTCTTTTATTTATTATTTTGAAATAATAAGGATTTATTTGATTAATGTAGTCAGTTATGGGTAAAATGCGCAAATATCTTAAATAAGCAAGTGGTTATAAAATATTCATTGTTGTCGGGAAATATTCGTTTGGTCGTGGAATATTCTTGTTATCGAGAAATATTCGTACGACGACGCAACCTTGTGTGGACCCCATAACGAAAAGCGATTGGATGAAGAAACGACAAGTATAAGTTGTTTATAAATAACGACGTAGTTGTTACCGTTAATACTATTGGAATACTCGGTGGTTAAAACACAAAGAAGATTACTCACCAGTATCGCACCAATTATTGATTCTTACGTAAGAAGGCACTACTCAATAATTGTTACGATAATTATTATTCAATATTTTATTTTATCGATTCAATAATTGCTACGTTGATATTTTATATTATTTTTGTTTCAATAATTGTCACCGCACAAGATTTTTTTATTATCGATCAATAATTCATATTATTGGAATAATATTATTAGATAACATTATTGGCAATGTCTAGAAAGTTACATTCAAGGAGAGGTTTGGTCACTTAATCTTGGCGTCGAGAAGGAGAAATCCTTATTAGAAAGCCCCCCTCTTTCCAGGAACTACCGGTTGTCGATTGTGATTACGTAATATTATTTGTGAATAATTAATTATTGATTTATATGATAAGGAAAATATTCATTTTATGTGGATATAGATGGAGAAAATTTTAATGTGACAATTGTTAAAAATTGATATTTTATCTTTTACGATAAAATAATTCATTTAAATATATTATTATATTTTAATAATATAATAATGGTGATATTTTTACAATGAATGTAATATATGAATAAATGAGGAGGAAGAGTATTTTTGTTACAAAAAATATTTAACACATGTTTTGTGTGTTACAAAAATGTTTAACACATGTTTTGTGTGTCGATGGACCCTATTTTGACTGAAATTTGATTATAGCTTTTGTAAAATCGTCAGATATGGATTTTTGGCCAATTTCATTTGGAATTTGGAAAAATTTTCTTCTGCAAAGTTGTAGAGAATCAAATTCCTATAGAATGGACATAAGATTTGAATTTTTCTGATAAAAGGGCTATATATTATGAATTATTGAAGTTCCAGAATATTGAGGTCTGAATTGATTTTGTTACCAAAATTGTTTAAAACGTGTTTTTCATTTTTGGTGCATTTGTGTGGGAAAATGTGTTTTTGATGTGGTGGGCTAAGGAAAATTTGATTAAAATATATTGTTTTATTAAATTTTCGCTTTGTGTCATTAAAGATTTTCCTATAAATAGGGTGCTTAGGTTAGAATTGAAAATCACACCGTAAATCAAGTTTTTCTCTCTATATTATCGAGTGTATTCTTGTGAGTATTTTGATATCTTGAGTGTTAATATACGGTGCAAGTTTTCTTCAGCGTTATATCTGATATTCCAGCCAGAAGTACTATTCTTTTGAGGTAAGAGATGTTATTTTTTTTATAAATGATATTATTTCTTTCAATATCATTATACCGGAATATTGGTAAGATTGTTCTTGTGAAATTCTTTTCTTTTTATGTCGAGGTTACTATTCATGAGTTACTATTCACGAGTTACTATTCATGAGTTACTATTCACGAGTACTATTCACGAAGCATGATGATTTTTCTTGTGAAATTTCTACCTTTTAGTGTCTGAGTTACTATTCACGTATACGGCACTATTCACGTATACGACACTAGTCACGAATACAACACTATTCACAGAAAAATTAAATTTTATTTTCTGTGTCCAAGATTGTCTATTATGGTTCCTATCTTTGATTGGATCTATGTTTTGATCTTCATTTTTTTGAATTCTGCTCCACACTAGTTTATTATGGAGTATTTTTTAACTTGGATTGTCTAAAATACGAATCCTTAATATTGTTCTTTTGTTTCACTGGATTCATTTTCTTTAAAATATTTTTTTTTCATCATTCTCAGTCCTAAATGATGATATAACTTAATATCTTTGGCCTGTAGTGCAAAGATGAATGATTTCTTGATGAATACCTTTGGCCCGTAGTGCAAAGATGAACAGGTGTTGAGATGAACATGACCGACTGATTAATATCTTTGGCGTGTAGTACAAAGATGACTATTTGATTTAAGATATATATTGATTGATGTTACAGGGATAAAATATCGATGATGAACTTTTAAATTCATAGATGATAGTAGATTTCATTCTCTACTTAACTTTTCTAATGAATTATTGTTTTCACTGCAATTGTTGATCTAAAACTTGTTGCTCATTGTATTCTATCGATTTTTCCTCGTTGAAGACTAAGGATAATTTGTTGTACATTATCTTAGTCATAATATTCTTTTATTGGGCTAGTTTGAGCTCACCCCTTTTCCTTTTTGTTCCATTTTTCTTCTCGTGAGGCGAGAATATAGCGGGAACTAGCTCAAAGTGGAGTGATGGTTCAAGATAGTTGTTTAGTAGTCCTCACTATTCTGTAAAATAGTGTATCAATAATTGTAATGAGGACTTTATTTGGGTGTGAATATTGTCTAGATGATAATATTTGTATTTAAACTCACAGTTTATGTGTTATCGTATTTTGCACGATTAATGTATTAATAAAGTTGTAGTTATTTTGGTACCATGTATTTGGCGACTTAGAATGAGTTGGATGGAATGGACCTATTTTGGGGGCGTCATAGTTGGTATCAGAGCTTAGGGATATGGTCTCTGGCGGAGATCGGAGAGTAGAACTAGGAGGGGAGAGACGAGTAAATCCTTTGCTAGTATGTCCTACCTAAGCTTATTTATTGGTTGGTTATAATATAGGGATATTATGTGATATGTTAATTTCTTTAATTAACCCTTGTTTTATGGCAGTAATTGAGAATGACAACTGAGAATGTTAACAGTGGAGTAAATGAGACCGTGGAGACGCCTGTACTCACCAATGAGGATAATGTGCAACAGGCCGACAATGTTCCTCCTGTAAACAACACCACTGATCAGACGATGAACAACGGGATGTTTAGAAGCTTTTTGCAGTTCATGAAAAATCAGACGAGGGAGACTCATGTACAAAATATAGGTGGAAATGATAGCAACGCACGGTTTGTCACAGCCGAGCAGTTCAAAGAGTTGGGACCACCAGAATTCTGGGGAAAGCTGGATCCGATTAAGGCGGAGACGTGGGTCAAGCAAATTATCAAGATATTCGATGTCTTGGAATGCACGGAGGAACAGAAGGTTCCATTCGCAGCTTTTATGTTCCGTAATGAGGCGACACTTGGTGGGAATCGTGAAGCGCATCCCAAATTACCGCACTCAATATGTCTTGGGAAACGTTTCAGAAACTGTTCAATGACAAGTACTTTCTTGAAAGTATTCGTCATATGAAATAGGTAGAGTTTATTATACTAAAATAGAACAAAATGACGGTGTCCCAGTACGTGGCAAAGTTCGCGGAGTTATCCAGGTTTGCACCTCATTTGGTGGAGAATGAGGAACGTATGACGCGGATGTTTTTGAGAGGTTTGAAACCCGACATACGTCAATATCTCATTTCTCATAAATTTTCTCTATATTCAGATGTTGTGAACAGGGCTCAATTATTAGAGCGAGATAACAAGTTTGTTCAACTGGGCGACCAACAACTCGATGATAATCGTACCGGTGGCAACGGTCATCGGAACAATGATAACCATCGTGGAAGAAATTATCATGCTAGAAATGGTAACCACTTCGGTGGTAATCATGGCCAAGATAATAGAAGAAATAATTCAAGTGGAAATTTCAAGAAGAGAAGATTTAACGATGACGGGAAGACGTCGGCAGCAGCACCAACAACAAATTCTAGGGGACACCGCCAGTTAGATGCTACAAATGCGGAGAGGAGGGACATATAAGTTCAAAATGTTCACAACCTTCCAAGGTATGTTTTAGTTGTGGAAAAGACGGTCACATAGCTCGATTTTGTCCTGTAGCAAAATCAAGTCCAGCTGGGACGGTGGCACCAGAGGCGGATACGGACAAGTCAAAGTCAGCAGTTCCTGGAAGAGCGTTTGTTGTGACTGCCCAAAACGCGAGGAACTCGAACAAAGTTGTCACGGGTTAGTTAATTATAAATTATTGCGAAATTTATACCTTATTAGATACCGATTCTACCCATTCATTTATCTCTCCTGCTTGTGCTCAACGTTTAAACTTGACTCCGGAGAAAATTAGACTTTGACTTATCTGTTGAAACTCCGTTGGGTGAAACCTTTGTTATATCTACAGTTTATAAAAAAAAAATTTATTCAAATTGGTACCATCACCCTACCTGTTGATCCTATCTCTTTAAAGATACTTGTTTTTGATGTGATTTTAAGGATTGATTGGTTAACTACTCAACATGCCAAAATTGATTGCTTTCGTAAGGTTGTTAGTTTTCATATTCCTAAGCAACCTGTTATTAGAATTCAAGCAACCAAACCATTGAAGTCAAACACTTTCATATCAAACCATAAAGTCATTCGTTTATTGAAAAACGGATGTCAAGTTTTCTTAGCCCATGTTATGGACTTGAACAAAAATACGTCAGATTTGAATAATATTTCTATTGTTAGTAAATTTCCTAACGTATTTCCTGAAGAATTTCTTGGCTTACTCCCAAAGCATGATATTGCATTTTGTATCGACTTTGAACCCGGTACAAAACCCATTTCTAAAATCTCATATCGAATAGCTCCTATTGAACTTCAGGAGTTAAAAATCCAACTATAGAATGTGATACCCGAGCCTCTATCTGATGACTTTTTTTGTGGAATGCACTGACGCCAGACTCTCCGTAGGTGACGCCATATTCGTGCGGTAGTAAACTAATAGGTGCCATTGTGGCGTTCTATCCAAGATTGGGATATGAGTCACAGTTGAGAGCAACCTAAGTCAGTAATTGAAATACGTAGCTTTCTAGGCTTAGCTGGTTACTATCGGAGATTTGTGGAAGGATTTCTCGAATCGCTACTCCATTAACCCAGCTGACTCGTAGAGATACAAAATTCGAATAGAGTAAGGAATGTGGAAAAGCTTCGAAGAACTCAAGAGGAGACTCATTTCGGCACCTGTTCTGACCATACCATCCTGGAAAAATGAACGTGGTAGCTGACGTGTTGAGTAGAAGATCGTATGCGGGTATGAGTGCGATATTGTCGAATACAAAGATCATTTTGTATAACTTACAAATGATAGAGATAGAGTTAAAGACTCTAGGGACCACGTGAACATATACGAGTAGAATCGACTTTAATCGATAAAGTTAAAACTGCTTAAACTACACACTGGAGCTGATGAATATAAAGAAGAAGGTGCAAGAAGGCGTTATTTTAGAATTAAGATTTGATGAAGAGAGGAAAGCTCAAACCTTCGATTTATTAGTCCATTTGAAATACTCGATCGAATAGGAACTGTGGCCTAAAGACTCATTTTACCGCCAAGTATGTCGCGTGTTCATAACGTTTTTCACGAATCGATGTTACGAAAATATGTGGAAGACCCGAACCACGTTATTGAGTTAGAACCAAACGAAATAGCTGAAGATTTAATGTACGAGGAAGTACCAATCAAGATCTTGGATAGAAAGGAGCATGTCCTACGCACAAAGGTTATACCACAAGTTAAAGTTTTGTGAGGAAACCATGCTATTGAAGAAATGACCTGGGAGTTGGAATCATAAATGAAAGCGAGGTATCCTTACCATTTCGAAACACCAGGTACGTACGTTAATTTCGAGGACGAAATTTCATAAGGAGGGGAGGTTGTAAGACCCCAAATTTTTTTAAAAAAAATGGAATTTCCTTTATTTATTATTTTGAAATAGTAAGGGTTTATTTGATTAATGTGGTCAGTTATGGGTAAAATGCGCAAATATCTTAAATAAGCAAGTGGTTATAAAATATTCATTGTTGTTGGGAAATATTCGTTTGGTCATGGAATATTCTTCTTTGTCGGGAATATTCGTATTTACGACGCGTTGAAATTTGTGTGTCGCCCCATAACTGAAAAGCGATTGGATGAAGAAAAGCATAAGTATAAGTTATTTATAAATAACTTGGCGTAGTTGTTACCATTAATACTTTGGAATACTAAATTGGTTAAAACACGAAGAAGACACCAGTATTGCACCAATTATTGATTCTTACGTAGAAGAGACACTACTCAATAATTGTTACAGTAATTCTTCGCTCAATATTTTATTTTATTGATTCAATAATTGCTACGTTGATATTTTATATTATTGTTGTTTCAATAATTATCACTACACGGTATTTTTCATTATCAGATCAATAATTCATATTATTGGAATAATATTATTAGATAACATTATTGGCAATGTCTAAAAAGTTCTATCTAAGGAGAAGTTTGGTCACCTAATTGCGCGTCAGTAAGGAGAAATCCTTATTGGAAAGCCCCTCTTTCACAGGAGAACTACCGTTGTCAAGATTGTGATTCTCATAATATTATTTGTGAATAATTAATTATTGATTTATATAATAAGGAAAATATTCATTTTATGTGGATATAGATGGAGAAAATTTTTAATGTGACAATTGTTAAAAATTGATATTTTATCTTTTTTGATAAAATAATTCATTTAAATATATTATTATATTTTAATAATATAATAATGGTGATATTTTACAATGAATGTGTAATATATGAATAAATGAGGAGGAAGAGTATTTTTGTTATAAAAAATTTTAACACATGTTTTGTGTGTTACAAAAATGTTTAACACATGTTTTGTGTGTCGGTGGACCCTATTTTGACTGAAATTTGATTGTAGCCTGTAAAATCGTTCGTATGTGGATTTCGGTCAATTTCTGTTTGGAATTTTTAAAAACTTTCTTCTGCAAAGTTGTAGAGAATTAAATTTCCTATAGAATGGATATAAGATTTGAATTTTTCTGATAAAAGGGCTATTTATTATGAATTATTGAAGTTACGAAATATTGGGTCTGAATTGATTTTGTTACTAAAATTGTTTAAAACATGTTTTTCATTTTTGGTGCATTTGTGTGGGAAAATGTGTTTTTGATGTGGTGGGCTAAGGAAAATTTGATCAAAAATATATTATTTTATTAAATTTTCTGCTTTGGTGTTCTAAGCATTTTTCTATAAATATGGTGCTTATGTTAGAATTGAAAATCACACCAGAAACTGAAGTTTTCTCTCTCTATATTATCGAGCGTATTCTTGTGAGTATTTTAATATCTTGAGTGTTGCTATACGGTGCAAGTTTCCTTCAGCATTATATATGATATTCCAGCCAGAAGTACTATTCTTTTGAGGTAAGGGATGTTATTTTTTTTATAAATGATATTATTTCTTTCAATATCATTATATCAGAATATTGGTAAGATTGTTCTTGTGAAATTCTTAACTTTTTATGTCGGGGTTACTATTCATGAGTTACTATTCACGAGTTACTATTTATGAGTTACTTTTCACGAGTACTATTCACGAAGCATGATGATTTTTCTTGTGGAATTTCTACCTTTTAGTGTCGGAGTTACTATTCACGTATACGGCATTATTCACGTATACGACACTATTCACAGAAAAATTAAATTTTCTTTTCTATGTCCAAGATTGTCTATTATGGTTCCTATCTTTGATTGGATCTATGTTTTGATCTTCAGTTTTTTGAATTCTGCTCCACAATAGTTTATTATGGAGTATTTTTGAACTTGGATTGTCTAAAATACGAATCCTTAATATTGTTCTTTTGTTTCACTGGATTCATTTTCTTTAAAATATTTTTTTTCATCATTCTCAGTCCTAAATGATGATATAACTGAATATCTTTGGCCTGTAGTGCAAAGATGAATGATTTCTTGATGAATATCTTTGCCCGTAAAAAAGATGAGCAGTGTTGAGATGAAATATGACCGATCGATTAATATCTTTGGCTCAGTAGTGCAAAGATGACTATTTGATTCAAGATGTATATTGATTGATGTTACAGGGATAAAATATCGATGATGGACTTTTAAATTCATAGATGATAGTAGATTTCATTCTCTACTTAACTCTTCTAATGAATTATTGTTTCCGCTGCAGTTGTTGATCTAAAACTTGTTGTCTATTGTATTCTATCAGATTTTTTCCTATTGAAGACTAAGGATAATTTGTTGTACATTATCTTAGTCATAATATTCTTTACTGGTCTAGTTGAGCTCACCCTTTTTCTTTTTATTCCATTTTTTCTTCTCAGGAGGCGAGAATATAGCGGGAACTAGTCGGGGTGTGGAGTGATGGTTCAAGATAGTTGTTTAGTAGTCATCACTATTCTGTAAAATAGTGTATCAATAATTGTAATGAGGACTTTATTTGGGTGTGAATATTGTCTAGATGACAATATTTGTATTTAAACTCACAGTTTATATGTTGTCATATTTTGCACGAGAAATGTATTAATAAAGTTGTAGTTATTTCTGTACCATGTATTTGGCGACTTAGAATGGGTTGGATGGAATGGACCTATTTTGGGGGTGTCACAGTAATTTCATAAAAAAATTAATTGTCCACGTGTTGCTAACTTTTTATTTGTGTATGTAACTTTTCTTTCATTCATATCATACATGTATAATAAATTTTTGAAGAGTATTCATAATTTTTTTTATATAGCAAAATGTTTGTAAGCTCTAATAATTTCATAGATACATTAGTAGCGATATTAATTGTGGATAATAGTTGTGGTTTGTACTTTTAAACTTTTTTTATTATTAGTTTGCTTATTTACTTATTTCATTCTTTGAGTAGCGTAGTTGTGACGCCCCCAAAATAGGTATACATCACCCATCTTGAGTCGCCAAATACATGGTACAAAATTCAAATACAACTTAATAATACAACTGTCGTGTAAAATACGACAAAATACAAACTGTGAGTTTTAATACAAATATTGTCTTCTAGATAATATCCACTCTCAGAATAAGTCCTCATTACATTTATTGTCACACTATTTAACATAATATTGAGGACTACTAATACTATCATCTGGTCCATCACTCGGTTCCCCGACTCATCCCAGCTATATTCTCATTTCCTGAAGAGAACAGTGAAATAAAGGGTGAGCTCAACTAGCCCAGTAAGAAATATTATGACTAAGATAATGCATAATAAATTATCATTAGTCTACAACAATGTTAAACTGATAAAATACAATAGACATCAAGTTTAACTGCAGCGGAACAAACAATCCGTTAAAAGAGTCAAGTAGAGAATAAAATCTACTATTTTTAATGATTTAAAAGGTTTTCATCACTTTTATCACTTTTATCGCTGAGACTCAGCTTAATAACTAATCCACATCATCAAATCACCCCTGCACTACGACCAAAGGATATTCTTTAGTATCACGACCACAAATTATCCATGCACTACGGGCCAAAGACATTCGTGTATTCATCAATGGTCATGATCATGCCAACAACTGTCCATCAATGCACTATGGGCCAATGAGGACTTTTACCACATCATTTGTAACATTACGGTCATGATTACACCGAATAATCCCTGGTCATAATCATACCAAGTCCATCTATGCACTACATGCCACATATGACTTTCAACAAAATATAAACATGAGGATGATGACAATGATATAAGAATTCAATAAAACAAGTTCAAGAATTAATTTATCCAGAACTAATAACGCCCAAATTCGACAAAGATGATACTTCTTTGTATAGTAAAAATTCAAGAATGCTTGAAGAATATTTCCATGAAAAGATACTGGATGAAGCGCAAATATCAAGGATATTCCACTAATTTCATGGAGTATAGAAGTCAAAACTTTAACCAACTGAGTATAATAAGGAATGGAATAACAAACCAAACATGCGGCAGTAATCGCATGTGCAAAAGTTATTCCAACATAATAATAAAGAGCGGAACCGGTCCCACAGTAAAACGCATGCACAAGAGATATTCCAATGTAATAATAAAGATTTTAATCAGTCCGGCATAAAACGTATGCATGGATATTCTAATGTAATAATGAAGACGAAACCCAGGTCATCCGTAAAAGCATATGCACAAGATGTTCCAATGTAATTATAAAGAGCGGAACCAGTACGGCAGAAACGTCTGATGCATGGATATTCCAGCAGAATAATAAAGAATGGAATAATAAGAAAAATTTCACCAAGTATGCGGTACTTGAATAGACAAAAGTTATTCCAACATAATAATAAAGAATGGAATAATGAAGTTCTCTTCATGAAGACGAAAGAAAAAAAATAATACCCCTTACCTTTGAAAAAGCTGGATATAGGTGTAGTGAGGTAGCAGAGCTAGCTTCTTCTTCTGATTTTTTCTCTACAATTTCTCTCTATAATAATTGCTCTATAGCTTTAGTGAATTGGTGAGAAATGAAGGAAGAATGAGCTTTATTTATAGAAAAATATAGTTTCAATAATTCAGACGTTTTGGGGCTCGAAAAATTACAAAGACAATACCTCCAACTTTTTCTTTATTTTAATTTAGTCATGCAAGTATTATCAAACTTGCACCACCTCTTCTAATAGTAAATAATGTGATTCAATAGTAAATCATGTGAATCAATAGTTCTGATATGTGAAAATACGAATTACATGATATAGTACCTACATTTATACCTCCATTTTTAACTTTGTCATACAAGTATTATTAATCTTGCACCAACTCCCCCTAATAGTAACAAGAATGTGAAACAATAGTATATACATGTGAACAAATAGTTATAATCATGTAAAATAATAGCAATCAATTACTCATTTATCCAGGTTAAATACTGGAATCATCGTCAATATAACCTCCATACATCAATTTTTATCGAAATAAATGTCGATTTTCACTAACACAAATAATTCCAACACAATGAAACTATTTTTATCAACAATATAAATTTTGAAATTTCAAGTTTGACTTTTTCGAGAAAAAGTCAATTGTTGATTTTTTGACCAAAAAGTTAATCCCGGAAAATTTTGTGTTTATAGACTATTTTACTAATTTCATCATTCCAGGACTTAAATATCACGTCGCGTCTCCAAATTCAACTCAGAACACAACTTTAATTTTAATAACATTCATCATTAATATTATAACTCACAATATTTATTAACCGTGTCGTTCTTAGGAAAGAGGGGCTTTCAATAAGGATTTCTCCCTATTATGGTGGCGCAATTAGGTGACCATACCTCTCCTCGATGTAACTTCAGACATTGTAAATAATCGCAATTTAATAATATGAATAACTTGCCGTCTCCATTATTGATTTAATAAAATAACATATTATACGCAGATGATCTTGTGAGAATAATCGAATCAATAATATGAGAGATATGATGCAAAGAATTACATGTAGCAATAATTGAGTATAACCGAGTGACTTCACGTAAGCATCAATAATCAATACCGCAGCTACTATGCAACTCACGCCAGACATATTCATTGTACTTTTACTACCGAGTAGTTCAACAAGATTAATCAGTAAAACTTACGAACGTTATTTTCATAAATATATTTTTGTCGTTTTCTCAATCCGATTATAATTACATTGTGGGGTCCACCAATGATTGCGTCATTATTTAATATTCTCGCTAAAACGAATATTCTCCGACCAATCGAATATAATATAACAACTTGCATACTTTGCAGAATTTATAAATACTACCCATAACTATAACATTATAACAAATTTATTCCATAATATTCAAAAATAATAATTATAGAAAAATCATCTTTATTCATAAAAGTTGGGGTCTTACAACCTCTCATTCTTATGAAATTTCGCCCTCGAAATTAGGGTACGTACCTGGTATGTCGAATAGGTGAGGATATCTTAACTTCATCTCAGATTCTAACTCCCAAGTCATTTCTTCCACGTCGTGGTTTCTCTACAAAACTTTGATTTGAGGTATAACCTTGGAGCGTAGAATATGATCCTTCTTATCTAAGATTTTAACAGGTAACTCTTCATACGTTAAATCTTCCTCTATCACGTCCGGTTCTAATTCAATAATGTGGTTCGGGTCTTCCACATATTTACGTAACATGGATATGTGAAAAACGTTATGAACACGAGACATACTTAGCGGTAAAGCGAGTCTATACGCCACAGTTCCTACTCGATCGAGGATTAAAAATGGGCCAATGAATCGAGGATTGAGCTTTCCTCTCTTTCTTAATCTTGTAACTCCTTTTCATGGAGCAACACGTAACAACACATGATCTCCAATATCGAATTCCACGTCCTTTCGATGAAGATCAGTATAACTCTTTTGTCGATCTTGTGAGGTTTTTATACGTTGTCGGATTGTTTGAATCTTTTCCTTAGTCATACGTACCAAATCCGGTCCCAACAACGTTGCTTCACCCACCTCATCTCAACATACTGGATAACGACACTTTCTTCCATACAACGCCTCGAATGGAGCCATGCCAATACTTAACGATAATCTGTTGTTGTAGGAAAACTCCATCAATGGAAAGAACTTGTCCCAACTTTCCTTGAAGTCAAGGACACAGTCTTAATAAATCTTCAAGAGTTTGAATAGTCCTCTCTAATTGTCCGTCCGTCTGAGGATGATATGCTGAACTAAATCATAAATCTGTGCCCATAGCTTTTTGCAAACTAACCTAAAATCTTGAAGTGAATCTTGGGTCTCGATCAGAAACTATGGAAACTGGCATACCATGCAATCTTACAATCTCGTTTATATACATACTAGCAAGACGTTCAAGTGTATGAGTTTCTCGTATCGATAAGAAATGAGCAGACTTGGTCAATCTATCAACAATGACCCAAATCGCATCTATGCCTTGAGAAACCTTGGGAAGACCAGTAACAAAATCCATGGTAATGTGCTCCCACTTCCATTCTGGAATTTCAAGTGGTTGCAATGGACCTTTTGGCACTTGATGCTCCACCTTGACTCGTTGACAAGTTAGACACCTTGAGATAAACCCCGCTATCTCTCTCTTCATATTGCTCCACCAAAATGTATGTCGAAGATCACGATACATTTTGGTACTCCCTGAGATGGATTGCAAATGGTGTGTTGTGCGCCTCCATCATGATTTTATACTTTAACTCGTGGTCGTTAGGAACACAAAGTCCGGAGTTGACTCAAGTATTCTTCATCATCGATTCTTGCTTCCCAAGATGTAACCTTCTTGCACTTTCTTTCTCATACGCATCACCTCGTGTCTCAGAGCTTGAGCAAACTTTAACCTTATCGATTAAAGTCGGTTCTACTCAGATATTCGCCATCATCACGTGGGTCCCCAGAGTCTTTATCTCTATCTCCATCCTTTGTAAGTCATACAAAAATAAAGCTTTGCGTTGACAATATCGCACTTGTACCGCATATAATCTTCTACTTAATGCGTCGCCTACCACGCTCACTTTTCCAGGATGGTATTGGATGGTATGATCATAATCTTTCAACAGATTCAAGCCAACGTCATTGTCGCATGTTGAGTTCCTTTTGAGTGAAGAAATATTTGAGGCTTTTATGATCGTAGAAGATCTCCACTTTCTCCCCATACAAATAATGCTTCCAAATCTTTTAGCATAAAAACGATCGCTACTAACTCTAGATCATGAGTAGGATAATTCCTCTCATATTCTTTGAGTTGTCGTGAGGCATAAAGCTATGACTTTCCCATGTTGCATGAGAACACAACCTAACCCTTTGCCCGAAGATTCACAGAGATGACAAATCCCTCCGATCGGATGGTATTGTCAAGCAGCGGTCTTTGAAATGAGTCTCTCTTGAGTTCTTTTAAACTCTTCTCACTCTGCTCCAACCGAATTTTTTAACAACCTAACCTCATTTAATTAATTTCCAGGATAAGCTCCCTACATCAACGACTTTCCGCATAATATAGATTAACATTAATCATAAAAGAACCTCAGGCAAATAGTTTGATAATTTCAATCTCTTCCACTCATACAACGTCCCAATGAATATAAGATGGAATTATCACAGTCTTATTTTATTTAACGAGTATTAAATATTCTTTGATATAAAGCACTACTATCAATTACTTCTAATTCCTATCGATGTTAGAACAAAACTCCATTAGTATTCCTTACAGCCACGCTCGCTGAACTTATTTCTAATAAGTTAACTTACATACTTGCTTTTAAATATTCCACAATAAACGACTAGATCAATCATCCCTCATCCAATGAGTAAAAGAATCGTACGGTACTAATTCATCCGCTTCCAATTTAGTAATCCAAAACGATTGGGAACTATTTCAGTTTTGAAGATCAAGTCTTCGTTTGAGTCGTTCTTTCAGAAACCACTCACATTCTTTGCTCCAAGATCTGAACAAACACCTTTTGCTAGCAGATTATGTAACACACGCCTAAACTTACTTGGGGATGTCCCACAAATCAGCATATATGTCAGCCATTGTCCCAAGCATTTCTAGACATTATCCCAAGGATAATCGAATGTTCGGTGAAATTGATTACGGACCGCACTTATGTCCAACAAGGTACGTATTTTTCCATTCGTATACATCAACCAATTATCGCATCGACGCCAAATTAACAGAGAAACCATTGATGATCTAGAAATTTATCGTACAAGCATTTATTCCTCATCCAATCAAAGAATCTTAATATTTTCGTCAATTTGTTTCGTAATATTCATTTATAAAACATTATTATAAATAACAACAATTGTTCTTAATTATATCTCCAACAATAAATGGAAATAAAGGTATTCCACACATTCTTTGATTTATGAAGCCTTGAAAGGGAGTAAGCGACAAAACTCTTCTCCGATGCCAAGCTAGATAAGAGTCTAATTGAAATAGCTTAGAAAGTCTTTCTTTGTCTTGACGTTCCTTCTCAACGAGATCTTCATCGAGCGAAGCAGAATTTAAATATTGTCTCTTGGGTTAAACTTTTGGGAGTAGCTTGATACTTGCCGATGCCGATTTCCTTTGAATTTACCTTAACTCAATGCTCAGACGTCAACAACCCATACCACCCTAGCTTTGATCTTTTGCTCCGGGACTAATCAACATTCCATATGACATATTTCCTGCTTCCACCTTTCTCAAGTATCGACTACACGCTACTCTCGCCGTAACTCACATTTCTTCAACTTGGCATAAAGCTTATATTCACAAAGCTTTTTGGAGTATCACCTCAAGTGTTGCTTATGATCTTCACGGCTTTTGGAATAAATAAGGATGTCATCAATGAAGACGACCACAAAGTGATCCAAATATTCCTTGAATACTCGGTTCATCATATCCATGAAGGTAGCAGGAGCATTAGTCAATCCAAAAGACATGACTAGGAATTCATAATGCCCATACCGAAGTTCCGAAAGTCTTTGGAATGTCATCTGCTCTAATCTTCAATTGGTGATAACAGGAACGATGATCAATCTTTGAAAATAATTTGGCTCCTCAGAATCGGGTCAAACAGTCATCAATACGTGGCAATGGGTACTTATTTTTGATGGTGACATGGTTCAACTCCCGATAATCAATACAAAGTTGCATACTCCCATCTTTATTTTTCACGAATGTAATGAGGAGCACCCCAAGGAGACGTATCTTCAGACTAATGAAACCGATGTTCAACAATTCTCGCAATTGGGTCTTTAACTCCTAAAGTTCAATACGAAGTCATTCGATATGGGGCTTTGGAAATAGGTTTTGTATCGGTTCAAGGTCGATACAAAATTTAATTTCACGCGCGGGGTAGGCCAGAAGGAAGTTCTTGAGGAATACGTCAGAAATTCATTAACAATAGAAATATCATTCAAAACGACGATTTATTTTTATTTAGATCCGTGACATGAGCTAAGCCAAAAGCTTGACATCCGCTTTTCAATAAACGAATAATTTTATGGCTTGAGATGATAGTGATTGATTTTAATGGTTTGGTTGCTTGAATTCGCATAATAGGTTGGTTAGGAATATGAAAGCTAACAACCTACTTAAAATAATCAATTTTTGCATGATGAGTAGTTAACCAATCAATCTCTAGAATCACTTCAAATGCAAGTATTTTCAATGAAATAAGATCGACAGTAATGTGGAGGTTACCGATTTGAACTAAACAAGACTTATAAACAATGGATGTAATGAAGGTTTCTCCCAATGGAGTTTCAACAGATAAGTTAAAGTCCAATTTCTCCGGAGTCAAATTTAAACGTTGAGCACAAGTAGGAGAAATAAAAGAATGGGTAGAACCCGTATCAAATAAGGTATAGACTTATTTAGAGTTTATAATAAGATTACCCGTGATGACCTCGTCGGGTTCCTTGCTTTCTAGAGGTCACAACAAACGCCTCCCTTCAGACCTTCTGGCTTTGACTTTTCTCGGGACTACTTTGGTGCCTCTATCCTAGTGAACTTGTCTTTGGTGAACCATAAAATCGCATTAGTGACTTTCTTCCACAATTATAACATGCTTTGACTGACGGCATCATGTGATTTGGACTAATGTGTCCATCCCTCCACATTTGAAGCATATAATAGGTGGTCGTTCTCCTTCCTTCATAACGGTCTTTGTGCGGACGTCTTTCCATCATCATTGAATCTCCTCTTCTTGAAATGTCCATTCTTATTATTTTGGCCTCGATTACCATCAAGTGGTTACCATTTTCGCATATCGATTCCTCCACGCTTGTTGTCACCGCTTTGATGATCGCCTCACTTTGGTATTATCATTTTGTCATTTACTTTCTTCTTTTGTTGGGTCGACTCGTTATCGCGCTCCAATAATCGAACCCTATTAACAACATCCGAATACAAACACGGTTTATGAGAGATAAGATATCGACGTATCTCGGGTTTCAAACCTCTTAGAAACATTCGCGTCATTCTCTCCTCATTATCAACCAAATGGGACACAAACCGATTTCGACAAACTTGGCTTCAGATCGCGACGACACGGTCATGTTATTTTGCTCCGGTTTAATGAACTCCACCTCTTTCATATGACGAATACTTTCAGAAAGTACTTGTCGTTGAACGATTCTTGAAACTTCTCCCAAGACATCTTCAAGCATGGGTTGAGTACGCTTTTATGATTCCCACCAAGTCCGCCTCGCCTCAGCAATACATGAAGGTGGCGAAGGAACCTTTGCTCTCCTGAGCAACCCAAGACATCAAATATCTTGTTGATCTGTTTTATCCACGTCTCCACCTTAAGAGGTTTTGCTCTCCAAAAAACTCCGTGGTCCCAGCCTCCTTGAACTTTTTGGCGGTGGACCGTCCGAGAATTGCCGGTGTTTCCACGAATTTTTGACAGAGCCGCCTCACCGATGTTGCATGAATCAGATAAAGCCTAGGAACATTCCATCGCTCATCATTTGGTCAATGTTGTTGTTTGCATGAGGATTGTCGCCTTCACGATGCACATTGTCCCGGTTATTGACTGTGGAGACTCAACGGTCTCTGTGCTCCATTGATGTTCTCAACATTCCTGGATGCCATTTTCAAACATCGCCACAAAACAAGGGTTAATTAACATATCACATATTATCCCTATACTCGACCGACCTATTAATACCAAATAAACTTAGGTAGGTCATACTAGCGAAAGAATTCCCCGTCTCTCCCCTCCTAGTTCTTGTCTCACATCTTAGCCAGTGATCATATCCCTAAGCTTTGATACCAACTGTGACGCCCCCAAAAATAGGTATTCATCACCCATCTTGAGTCGCCATATACATGGTACATAAATTCAAATACAACTTAATTATACAACAATCGTATAAAATACTTAATTTAAACATAATCTAAGAGTTTTATTACGTATATTGTCATCTAGACAGTATACAAACTCAATGGAGTCCTCATTACATTTATTGTCACACTATTTAACATAATATTGAGGACTACTAATACTATCATCTGGTCCATCACTCGGTTCCCCGACTCATCCCAGCTATATTCTCATTTCCTGAAGAGAACAGTGAAATAAAGGGTGAGCTCAACTAGCCCAGTAAAAAATATTATGACTAAGATAATGCATAATAAATTATCATTAGTCTACAACAATGTTAAACTGATAAAATACAATAGACATCAAGTTTAACTGCAGCGGAACAAACAATCCGTTAAAAGAGTCAAGTAGAGAATAAAATCTACTATTTTTAATGATTTAAAAGGTTTCATCACTTTTATCACTTTTATCGCTGAGACTCAGCTTAATAACTAATCCACATCATCGAATCACCCCTGCACTACGACCAAGGATATTCTTTAGTATCACGACCACAAATTATCCATGCACTACGGGCCAAAGACATTCGTGTATTCATCAATGGTCATGATCATGCCAACAATCATCCATCAATGCACTACGGGCCAATGAGAACTTTTACCACATCATTTGTAACATTACTACCATGATTACACCGAATAATCCTCAGTCATAATCATACCAAGTCCATCTATGCACTACATGCCACATATGACTTTCAACAAAATATAAACATGAGGATGATGACAATGATATAAGAATTCAATAAAACAAGTTCAAGAATTAATTTATCCAGAACTAATAACGTCCAAATTGTCAAGATGATACTTCTTTTGTATAGTAAAATTCAAGAATGCTTGAAGAATATTTCCATGAAAAGATATTAGATGAAGCTTAAATATCAAGGATATTCCACTAATTTCATGGAGTATGAAGTCAAAACTTTAACCAACTGAGTATAATAAGGAATGGAATAATAAAACCAAACATGCGGCAGACCGCATAAAAGGCGGAGTTATTCCAACATAATAATAAAGATTTTAACCAGTCCGGCAGAAAACGCATGTGCATGATGATATTCCAACAGAATAATAAAGACGGAATCAGTCCCATATAAAACGCATGCATGTGATATTTCCAATGAATAATGAAGACGGAACCAGTCATGCGTAAAAGCACGATGCGGGATGTTCCAATGTAATAATAAAGACGGAACCAGTCCCACAGAAACGTATCTGATGCATGTGATATTCCAATGTAATAATAAAGAATGGAATAATGTAAAATTTCACCAAGTATGCGGTAGATTGAGATAGGCAAAGTTATTCCAACATAATAATAAAGAATGGAATAATGTAAGTTCTCTTCATGAAGACGAAAGAAAGAAATAATACCCTTACCTTTGAAAGAAACTGGATATAGGTGTAGTGAGGTAGCGAAGCTTCTTCTTCTGCATTTTCTCTACAATTTCTCTCTATAATAATTGCTCTATAGCTTTAGTGAATTGGTAAAGAAATGAAGGAAGAATGAGCTTCTTATTTATAGAAAAATATAGTTTCAATAATCACACGTTTGGGGCTCGAAAATTACAAAGACAATACCTCCAACTTTTTCTTTATTTTTAATTTAGTCACGCAAGTATTATCAAACTTGCACCACCTCTCCTAATAGTAAATAATGTGATTCAATAGTAAATCATGTGAATCAATAGTTCTAGACATGTGAAAATACGAATTACAGTATAGTACCTACATTTATACTTTTCCCGAAAAAGTCAATTGTTGACTTTTTGACCAAAAATTTAATCCCGGAAAATTTTGTGTTTATAGACTATTTTTACTAATTTCATCATTTCGGACTTAAATATCACGTCGCGTCTCCAAATTCAACTCAACACAACTTCAATTTTAATAACATTCATCATTAATATTATAACTCACAATATTTATCAATCGTGTCGTTCTAGGAGCAGGGGCTTTCAATAAGGATTTCTCCTATTGGTAGCGCAATTAGGTGACCATACCTCTACCTACTACATGTAACTTAGACATTGTAAATACTGCAATTTAATAATATGAATAACTTTGTCGTCTCCATTATTGATTTAATAAAATAACATATTATGCAGATGATAACGTGAGAATAATCGAATCAATAATACGAGAGATATGATGCACGTCAATTCATCGTAGCAATAATTAAGTATAACCGAGTGACTTTCACGAAGCATCAATAATCAATACCGTAGTGCTACTACGCAAATACGCCAGACATCGACTTTTTACTACCGAAAGTAGTTCAACAATATTAATTGGTAAAACTTCCGGCGTTATTTTCATAAATATATTTTTTGTCGTTTTTCAATCCGACAACAATTTCATTCATGAGGGTCCACCAATGATTGCTACGATTGTATGAATATTCCCGCTAAAACGTAATATTCTTCGACCAATCGAATATAATATAACAACTTGCATACTTTGCGAGAATTTATAAATACTACCCACAACTATAACATTATAACAAATTCATTCCATAATATTCAAAATGATAATTATAGAAAAATCATCTTTATTCATAAAAGTTGGGGTCTTACAAGAAGAACTCAAAAAAATCAGAATCTATTAAAATATTAATAGAAATCGTTAGTAATCAACAATTTCATTAATTAATGATTATGATTATTTTTATAATAATAACACTATACGCTTTTGATTACGCTTATACCTTATAACCGCACTAAATCAAGCAAAGACGTATTAACTACTAATAGCATGGTTAAACATATTCTTTCAAATTTTATCACATTCGGTGTCAAGATATACATTTGAGACATGAATTTAGGCAAAATTTAGGACTCCTAAAATCATTCAAAATATTATTGTGTCTAAAAAAAAATCTTATTCAAAGCTTAATATTCGAAAAAATAATCAAGTGCTCCCCTTATCAAGCTATCTACTTAAAGGAGAAGCAGGATCCTCTCATCCTCAATTTTTTCATCGTCTCCCTTCGTGTCCCTCCACTTAAATTTTTGACACCTAGTTTTAACTACTTAACACTAATTAATTTTAAAATTAAATAAAAGGACATGTGTCAAAATTTAAATAAGAAGACACAAGAAAGACAAAGAATTTAGGAACAGAGGATCTGCTCTCACTTAAAAGGACTTCTTTTCCACAATCAGTCTTAATCTTAATAAGGAGTACTATTTTTGTGAAACATAAACATTTCATACTTAACTCTTTTTTTCATAGGATGAGATAATAGCTGAATTGTTTGAGTTAAAAAATTTAGGTCCTTAACACTAATATACAACAATTAGAAAGTATTTACAAAAATAAAATGTATACAAAATAATTACAAAAATAACAAAACACAATATATTAGGATTCCTAAAATCACGTATCATTAACTCCTACACGTCAGTTATTTTCCTTTCATATTTGTAACCAGTTGCACCTAAATTCAAGCAACTGAGAAAATCAATCGGAGAAGACAAAATCAATCGGAGAAGACAGATCAATGCCAAATCAATCGGAGAAGACAAGATCTTCTGTCGCGACACAACTCTGATATCGGAGAAGACGAAGCCTCCTTTCACGACTAAACTCGTAATCGGAGAAGACAAAGTCTGTTGTCGCAATGCATCTCTAAGATCGAAATTATAGCATACAAAATCAACAACACCTTCAAGTTCAGTAACCAAATACTACAGTGATTGTTGAATACAAGATCAACATCAACTTCGATATAAAATACTGAGGTATGTGAGTTTAAAATTTATAATCATATAGTTACCTATGTTTACTACGAATTACTATATTGGTTACCTTTCTTAAGTTTTTTGCACTTAAAATGGTCACACAGTAAGAATAATGAATGTTTTGATTGCAAAATGTATTTGAAAAAATGTTGTATATTATGGTTACTAAGGTTATAAAATTGTTTCTCGTCTAATGTTGTCTTGATTCTTGATTACTATGTCTTGGTGTTATCGTAAACCGCTCTATCATTATCTTAGTTACCGTCTAATGTTGTCTTAGTTACTGCACAATATTACTAATTAATGTTGAATTGTTCTTGATTAATGCTTCGACTTGGTTACTATGTAACATTATTTTGGTTATTGACTAATGCTGACTTGCTTACTGTGTAAAACTATAATAGTTACTACTAATGCTGACTTGGTTACTGTGTAAAATTATAGTGCTGACTTGGTTACTGTGTAAAATTATTTAGTGACTAATCTTCGACTTGGTTTCTCGATTAATGCAAACTTAATTATCGCAGAGAGAGATTAATTAGTTCTTTGTAATATTGGTTCTTTGAAGCGTATTAATGTACACTTTCTACTTATGTTTTTTATATTATTGGTTACATTCTTACAAAAGCTTGTCTTTAGTTGGTAACAAACAAAATTATTTGGTTGTTTTTTTACTATAAAAATGCAATACATAATGTATTTATCTTGTGGTTACTAAATAAATATGTGTTGGTTACAATCTAAAATGGATTTGGTTATCTTTGTATAATGTTGTCATGATTAATGTATAATGTTGAATGTATAATGCATTTTAAAATATGTTTTATACTACGTTCTTAAATGTAAGACCCAGATTTTATCAATAAAGATTTAAATTTTATCGAAATAATTTTAATATTATGGTGTGAATTTGAGATAATATTATAGTTGTGGGTAGTATTTATAAATTTTGCAAAGTATGCAAGTGGTTATATTATATTCGATTGGTCGGGAATATTGGTTTAGCGAGGGAATATTCAGACAACTACTCAATCATTGGTGGACCCCATTAAATGTAATTATTGTTTTGATTGAAAAAACGACAAAAATATTTTATTGAAATAACGACGGAAGTTTTACTGGTAGTTCTTCGTTGAACTACTCAGTAGTAAAAGCACGATGAATACGTGTGGTTGCATAAGTAAGCACTACAGTATTGATTATCGATGCTTATGTGAGAAGTCACCAGTTTGATTCCATTATTGTCGATTAATAATATGAATTATTATAGCGATAATGACGTTTTGTTTTATTCGTATTATTAACGTAATAAAATGTAAAACATCTTTTATATAAAATGTAATACTTTATTAAAGTTATTCTATAAATAGAATATATTATATTTTATTACGCATAAGTGTTGCATAGTGTTTTGCGATAGTGTTGCATAGTGTTTTGCATAGTAAAATGTTTTATATAAATAGAATATATGATATTTTATTTAAAAGATTTTGCTTTAAATATGGACCGCCGATTAAAGTAAATCAATCTGACCGATTCATGGATTAATTACTATGCATTCTATTTTCCTATAAATAGAAGCTCATTCCTTCATTATTTTCTTACTTAATTCACTTTGAAACTACAGAGAGAAATTATAGTAGAGAAGCTATGAGAGAAAATCTATAAAAAGAAAAGAAGAAGAGTATTGGTACTTCACTACTTTGATATCCAAAGTGTCTTTTACGGTAAGGGATATTATTTGTTAATCCGTAAGGATGTTATTCTTTCTTATTCACGAAGAGAACTTCGTTATTCCATTCATTATTATTCTGTTGGAATAACTCGTAAAAGTGGCATACCCATACATAACTTCGTATCATGGCGATACCCTATACTTGGTGAAATCCTTATATTATTCCATTCTTATTTATTCATTGGAATAACTCGTGTACACGGAATCCCTATACTTGGTGATCTTCTTCATTATTCCATTCTTTATTATTACATTTGGAATATCCCGTCATGTGGTGTTTTACACCGGACCTGGTTCCATTGTTTATTATTCCGCATTTATTATTACATTGGAATATCTGCTCATGTGTTTTACATCGGACTGGTTCCATTGTTTATTATTCAAAGCATTTATTATTCTCATTGGATCATCCGCGCTGCGGTGTGAATTTCGCTTTGACTTGGTTCCGTTATTATTATTCTATGGAATAACTGCCTATGTCTGCAAGCACTGCGCGCATTGGTGATTTCTTTTGTTATTCCATTCTTTATTATACCCGGTTAGTTAAAACTTTGATTTCTATACTCCATGAAATTAGTAGAATATCTTTGATATTTGCGTTTCATCCAAAGATCTTTTCATGAAAATATTCTTCCGATTATTCTTGAATTTTACTCTACAAAACAAAGATCATGTTGACAATTTGACGTTAATAATTCGGATTAAATAATTCTTGAACTTGTTTTATTGAATTATTATGTCATTATCATCATCCTCATGTTATATTATGTTATCTTTGGCTTTACGTCATAGATGAACTTAGTATGATTATGACCGTGGATCATTCTAAGATAATCGTGGCTTGATATAAATGATGTGACAAAAGTCCTTAGTGGCACTGTAATGCATTGATGGATAGTTTTTGGTATGATTATGACTGGGGTGATTCGGTATAGTCATGACCATTGATGATTTAATGAAAATTCTTGGACCGTGGTGCGAGGGATGATTAGATGTGGTGGAATATTTATTAAAGTCGAGTCTCAAATATAATGATGATGGAAAACCTTTTAAATCATAAAAGATAGTAGACTTTATTTTCTACTTGACTCTTTTAATGGATTGTGATATTCATTGCATGTTAAACCGGTTTGTTTATTGTATTTTATCGGTTTAACATCATTGAAAGGCTAATGATAATTTATTTCGCATTATCTTAGTCATAATATTTCTTCTTGGGCTAGTTGAGCTCACCTTTCTTTCACCATTTTTCTTCAGAAATGAGAATATAAGCCGGGACTTAGTCTGGGGAACGGAGTAATGGTCAGAGGATAGCATTAGTAGTCCCTCACTATTACGTGAAATAGTGTGATAATAGTTGTAATGAGGACTCCTTTTGAGTTTGTATAATATCTAGTAGCATAATATTTGTATTCAAACTCGATTTATGTCGATTGTACCACGACGCTTATGTTAGTAAGTTGTATTTGAATTTATGTACCATGTAAGTGGCTTAACCAGAGATGGGTGACGTATACTAATTTTGGGGTCGCCACACTAAATACATATAAATTCGTTATTCGCTTTTATTATTGATTTGGTTGTTGTATAATGTTTATATGCTTGCTTTATAATTTTAAAGTTTATTCTACTGATGTTTTTATATTAATGATTACTTATTAAATACATTGGTTACCTTCCTGCAACTGTTGGTTATTGTCTAATCTGGATTTGGTTAGTGAATAATGTTGACTTGGTTCTTGTGTAAAATTGCAATGGTTCTGGTGATAATATTACCCCAGTTCATGTTCGGATCTTAACATTATGTAGTTTTGTTCTTTATCGACATTGAGTTGGTTACTTTTCTGAGACCATACGCTAACAAAGAACCAAAAACATACTAAAAGGTTGCTTCATCTGATATACTGGTAGGTGGAATATCGCTTATAATCTGAAATTTGATTGACAATGTTGTTGTGTATTATACAGTTGTATGATTGACAATGCAAAATGCATTTGAAAATATATTTTATATTCTGGTTACTAAATACATATAAATTGGTTACTGTATACTATTTAATTTGTTACTGTATAATATTTATTTGGTTGCTGAATAATATTAATGTACACTTCATCTTGATGTTTTTATAGTTATGGAAAGATTTGATCAAGTGGCAATTTGGTAATTTCATCAAGATTGGAGTGTCGTAAATTTTGGCGTTTTGAAGCCTAATTTCATTGGAACGCAGTCAACAATCAAAAATCACCACTTTCTTGGTGAACTGCTAGGATTTTTGGTCAAATTCCATCATTTATGCCTTCAAAATTGCATGTAAAAATTTGGTTTATTTTCCGGGTTACTAAGATTATGTAATTTAGTTATTTATTCAATATTGATTTCGTTACTTTACAATGTTTATTAGGTTGTTAAACGATGGAGATTGACAAAGAATCAATACAATAAATTTAATTATTTACAGAAATATATAATTGTTTACTGCTAATAACTATCAACCACATGGTTGGTAACATTTTTATGGTGTACAGTAACCAAAATTGATGTTGATTAATATTTTTAATTTTGATTCCATCATGAGTTATCAATATAAAGTAAATGTAACAACCCCAAAATAGGTCCATTCCATCCAACCTATTCTGAGTCGTTAAATACATGATGCTGTAAATAACTACAACTTTATTACAACAATTGTCGTGCGTAAAATACAACAACACATATCTTTGTGAGTTTGGATACCAATATATATCAACCTGTAATTTCGACACCACTTGGATAACACGTCACCATGACACCTTACATAAAGGTACAACAAAAGCTGTTTAGAATTTAGAATCTTTGGGAAGTGTCAAGGAAAACTTTCATGGGAGGCGAAACTTTTAAATAATTAGCATGGGAGCTACGCTTTTAGGTTATAGGTTAGGTAGATATCATATGGCCACGGAATTATCCTTGGTTCAATCTAAATAAACCCTAAAAGAAAAAACGAGAAGATTACTATCATATTCTTCCCAATGGTGAGTCTTTCTTGACATATCATTATCTCCACATCTCTAATTGGGTATTATACTCCAAACAAACACCAAGATTATATAGGTAGTGCTTGTAAATATACTCAAAGAAGTGGATGAGCACAACCATGTCTTATGATAACACGAGGTTGTATGTCATTAGACATCTTGTATGATAGTGACAAAACACCCTTCCAAGTTAAATTCACCTCACCTCAACATCTATAGACCACCACTCTATTCCTCGCTATCCCCCGCCGACCCGGATACACTTTTATTACTCCGAAAGGAATTGTGAAACAAAAGGGTGAGCACAACTAGCTCAATAAAGAATATTATGACTAAAGATAAATAAATTATCAATAGTCTTCATCAAGAATAAATCGTAGATTTAGAACATATGGTAGATGATAAAACTTTTCAACCATAGTCTTAATTGAATGAAAGCAATCCATTAGAAGAGTCAAATAGATATAAAAGTCCATTGTCTTCTCCACGTTAAAAGTCCACCAACAATATTTTATCCTGTAACATCAATCAACAGCCTTTCCACAATTATATGAATAACCTATAATCATAATTGTGATTCTAAATTCCTCTTCTCATCCAGGACGAAGATAATTTTCATCAATTGCTCTTTACCGAAACATCAAATATCATGGTTATACCAAATCACGCCTCGCTCATAATCATACTAATAAATTCATCTTTGCACCACGGTCAAAGATATTCATCAACAGTTCATCTTTACACTACAAAGCAAAGATATTCAACAACAGTCATCTTTGCATTACGAGCCAAAGATATTCATCAATAATTCATCTTGCACTGCACTTCAAAGCTAAAGATATTCATCAACAAGTCATCTGCATTACAAGTCAAAGATATTCATCAATAATTCATCTTTGCACTACAAAGCAAAGATATTCATCAACAAAGTCATCTTTGCATTACAAGCCAAAGATATTCATCAATAATTCATCTTTGCAACTGCAAATTTAAAGATATTCAACAAAAGTCATCTTCAGACATTCGAGCCAAAGATATTCATCAATAATTCATCTTTGCACTACAAAGCTAAAGATATTCATCAACAAGTCATCTTTGCAGACTGAAGCCAAAGATATTCATCAATAATTCATCTTTGCACTACAAGCAAAGATATTCAATAATGGTCATCTTTGCATTACGAGCCAAAGATATTCATCAATAATTCATCTTGACTACAAAGTTAAAGATATTCATCAACAAAGTCATATCCATATTTATAACACCTTAATCCAAATGTTATAAATCACTTAGAAATCTCTTATAATCTAATATTATTAATATTATAATAATATTTTAATCATTTCTTAAACTTATAAACAATTTAATTAAATTGTTTACACTTTACTAATTAATGCATTTAATCATCATAAAATGCAAACTCATAAAATTTCATCACCAATAACCAAAACCTCATCAAAAAATCAGATATACCTATATATGATTCTCAAACCATAAAATCATATTTTCTAATTTTCTTACTTCACATAATATATTTAATTCATTTACTCATAACTTAGAACATTTTCATGAAAATACCAAATCAGTTCCAAAAATATTTCTTTTCGATTTAGCATAAAATAGTCCCATATTGAATATATATTTTCTCGAAATTTTAAAAAATTCATTTACTATTTTTTCATACGGCCAAAACCACAGAATATTTAAACATTTATCATAAATTGTACTTTTATCCAAAATTAAAATTCACAGTAGAGTAATCGATATTATATAGATGTACTCAATAAAATTTCATCAATTTTGGAGTTAACCGCAAAGGAGTTATAAGTGATTACTTTTAAAATAGTCTTTTCTCATAAAATTCATAACTCTCAATCTATACATCCAAAAAAATACCTCAAAATAATCATAGTGGTGTAAAATTCAAGAATGATCAAAACATGGATACAATCAAAGCTTAGTATCCGAATAGATATTTTAGTCGAAAAGAAAAATTTTCATTTTTGAAATTGAATAGTCAGATTCGTGAATAGTGTCAGTATACGTGAATAGTTCAGTATCGTGAATAAGAACTCACACCAAAAGATAGAAATTTCACAAAAAACATCTTCACGCTTCATGAATAGTACTTTCATGAATAGTAACTCGTGAATAGTAACTCATGAATAGTAACTCATGAATAGTAACCCGATATGAAAAAGTTCCAAATTTGATAAAACTTCAAATCAACATTTCAAAGATAATGATATTGAAGAAATAATATCATCCGAGAAGAAAATAACATCCCTTACTATCCTTACCTCAAAAGAGCAAGACTTACGATCGGATATCTGGGATATGACATTGAAGGAAACTTGCACCGATGAATATCAACTCACCAAGTATCTAAATACTCACAAAATACACTCAATAATCTAGAGAGAAAGAGAGAAAACTTATGTTTCTACGGTGTGATTTTCAATTCTAACTTAGCCCTCTATTTATAGGAAAATGTTAGCCCGCCAAGCAGCATTTCTGACTCTGCTACCGATGGCTTTACTCGCTACTATTCCACCCACCAAAATCAGCCATCTTCCCTAACAACCAAGAGTGGGGCCCACTTAATTCTAGAATTTTCCACCAAAACCTAATTTAAGAATCTCGCCACTCTTAAAATTCATAACAAATCATATCGTTCATTTTTAACGGTTCAAAATTTGTGGACATATACTCAACTTATATATGTATAACATATCCAAAAATTACAACGATCCAACTGATCGGATCAAAATTTATAACTCACGCATAATATAGTCAAGAACATCGATTTTTTCGGACTATTAGTCCTTCCGGACCAGATTTCATTCAAAATTTCACCACGAAATATCTACAAAAAATTTTTGGGTGATTCAAATTTCTCTGATTAGCTTACTTCTAGGGCTTTCTTTTGATATATGGCTCATCTCTTAACTCATTATACATAAAAAGAGTTATGGATTTTACAAAATCAAGTAATAAACTAATTTTTCCGAAAATCCCATATTTTGTTCTCCATTTCAACAAATCTTGATAAAACACCTCATCATTAATTCCTTCACTTATAACCACATAAATAAATCCATCATTTATATCCACATCAAATAAATATTTTCTTATCATATGAATCAATAATTAATTATTCACAAACAATATTATGTAATCACATTTATGATAAATACAACGGTAGCTGCCTAAGAAAGAGAGGGGCTTTCCAATAAGAATTTCTCCTCATCTTGGCGTGTAATTAGGTGACCAAACCTCTCCTCGACAGAACTTTCTAGACATTACCAATAATGTTATCTAATAATATTATTCAAATAATATGAATTATTGATCGATAATGGAAAATATCATGCGTTAATAATTATTGAACAACAATAATAAAATATCAACACAAAGAATTATTGAATCAATAAAATAAAATATTGAACAAGAATTATCAGTAATAATTATTGAGTAGTGCCTTCTCAACGTAAGAATCAATAATTGAAAAAATATCGCGCAATACACAGTACTTCGCGGCAACAACGTATTACATTTTACTTTACCAATAGGGTATTCCAACAAATGTTAATTGGTAGAATGCATTACTGCTATTTATAAAAACTCAAATTTGTCGCTTTCTCCATCAAAGCGGTTATTCATTATGGGGCCCACAAATGAGCTGCTGGCTGCATCACGAATATTCCCCCACGCCGAAAGAATGAAATTAGTAGAATATCTTTGATATTTGCGTTTCATCCAAAGATATCTTTTTCATGAAAATATTCTTACGATTATTCTTGAATTTTACTCTACAAAACAAGATCATGTTGACAATTTGGACGTTAATAATTCTCGGATTAAATAATTCTTGAACTTGTTTTATTGAATTATTATGTCATTGTCATCATCCTCATGTTATATTATGTTATCTTTCGCTTACGTGCATAGATGAACTTAGTATGATTATGACCGAGGATCATTCGGTATAATCATGGCTTGATATAAATGATGTGACAAAAGTCCTCGATTGGGCTCGTAATGCGATGATGGATAGTTTTGGTATGATTATGACCGGGGTGATTCGGTAGATAGTCATGACCATTGATGATTTAATGAAAATTCTTGGCTGAGTAATGCGGGGATGATTAGATGTGGTGGAATATTTATTAAAATTTGAGTCTCAATTTATAATGATGATGGAAAACCTTTTAAATCATAAAAGATAGTAGACTTTATTTTCTACTTGACTCTTTTAATGGATTGCGATATTCGCCGCAGTTAAACCTGGTTGTCTATTGTATTTTATCGGTTTAACTTTGTTGAAGGCTAATGATAATTTATTCGCATTATCTTAGTCATAATATTTCTTCTTGGGCTAGTTGAGCTCACCCTTTCTTTCACTTTATTCTCTTCGTGAAATGAGAATATAAGCTGGACGAGTCGGGGAGCGGAGTAATGGTCCAGAGGATAGCATTAGTAGTCCTCACTATTCTGTGAAATAGTGTGATAATAGTTGTAATGAGGACTCCTTTTGAGTTTGTATAATATCTAGTAGACAATATTTGTATTCAAACTCACAGTTTATATCGTATTGTATACCTACGTTATGTTAGTAAGTTGTATTTGAATTTATGTACCATGTAAGTGGCGACCCAAGATGGGTGACGTATACCTAATTTTGGGGTCGTCACACTAAATACATATAAATTGGTTACTGTTTATTATTGATTTGGTTGTTGTATAATGTTTATATGCTTGCTTTATAATTTTAAAGTTTATTCCATCGATGTTTTTTATATTAATGATTACTTATTAAATACATTGGTTACCTTCCTATATTTGTTGGTTATTATTTTAATCTGGATTTGGTTAGTGAATAATGTTGACTTGGTTATCGTGTAAAATTGCGATGGATACTGAGATAATATTACCCCAGTTCATGTTTCGTTACTTAACATTATGTAGTTTAGTTCTTATCTCGACATTGAGTTGGTTACTTTTTATGCACTATACGCTAACAAAGAAACAAAAAACATACTAAAAGGTTGCTTCATCTGATATACTGGTAGGTGGAATATCGCTTATAATCTGAAATTTGATTGACAATGTTGTTGTGTATTATACAGTTGTATGATTGACAATGCAAAATGCATTTGAAAATATATTTTATATTCTGGTTACTAAATACATATAAATTGGTTACTGTATACTATTTAATTTGTTACTGTATAATATTTATTTGGTTGCTGAATAATATTAATGTACACTTGTACTGATGTTTTTTATAGTTATGGAAAGATTTGATCAAGTGGCAATTTGGTAATTTCTGTCAAGATTGGAGTGTCGAATTTTGGCGTTTTCGAAGCCTAATTTCATTGGAAACGAGTCAACAATCAAAAATCACCAGCTTTGCTGGTGAACTGCAAGGTTTTTTGGTCAAATTCCATCATTTATGCCTTCAAAATTGCATGTAAAAATTTGGTTTATTTTCTGGTTACTAAGATTATGTAATTTGGTTACTGTCTAATATTGATTTGGTTACTTTACAATGTTTATTCAGTTGTTAAACAATGGAGATTGACAGTAACCAATACAATAAATTTAATTATTTACAGAAATATATAATTGTTTACTGCTAATAACTATCAACCACATGGTTGGTAACATTTTTTATGGTGTACAGTAACCAAAATTGATGTTGATTAATATTTTTATTTTTGATTCCATCATGAGTTATCAATATAAAGTAAACATATACAAGCTTTATAACAGTCTTGATACAAGCTTATAATTATCTGGTTACTAACAAGCTTGTAACTATCTATGATAATTATCTGGTTACTAACAAGCTTGTAGATAAATAGGACACTCACACGCAGTACATTTAACAATTGATGTTTGTCCTTATACAAGCTTAGTAACTATCGGGTTACTAATAACAAGAATCATAATGTAACATAATAAAACAAAGTAACCATATAATTATATGATAAGAACTGTAAGCAGTTTTAATGGTAACCAAAAGTAAACATCATGTAATGAAACCCGGTTTAAGCAATCCATGTATACTAAACAATTACATATTAACCGAATAAAAAAAATAAAAGTATCAAAATCCCACATTGAGGACAATAATAATAATAGCCAAACCATAAGGTATGTGAGAACTAAAACATAATAAAGAAGTAACCAAATAGTTATATGAAAGTAAACTAGAACATGTAAGATATGTTTGTGGAAATGAAAATAGAAATAGAATAGCATAAACCTTGTAGAATATATTTGAAGGAATTTACAAAAATAATACTTCAATGTATACTAAGCAAATACATGGTTTATTATGACTTGGGTTTATTATTTATAAAAATAATACATCCACAAACTAATGATGCCTTAAACTTCTTCAACTGTCTTGGGTTCAATTTCTTGGTAATAATGTCGGGGACTTCCATGTCGCACCAATATATAACTTTTCCAATGAATTTTCTATTGCATTCCTCATAGTAAAGATTCCATAACTTCAAATAAAAAAATTTAGATTTACACAGTCATTAGTAACCAGATATAAACAATATTTATATCATAAACAGTTTATCAAACAAATACATTGTAACCAAAACAACATATAACAGTAACCAAAATCTCAATTGAGAGAAAAAGAATGGTATCCAAATCATAAGCTAACAGTAACAAAAAATATACTAATGAAGTAACCAAACAGGTTATATGTTAGTAACAAAACATATATTAATGGTAACCAATACAAAACAACATATAGACAAACAAAGTTTAGTCAACCCATATATTAAGCAAATATATGGTAAACAGAACAACAAAAACAAGAAGCAAAATCCCAACTCAAGGAAACAAAATGGAATCCAAATCGAAACTAACAAGAACTAAAAAAAACATACTAAAGAAGTAACCAAATATTTATATGATAAGAACCAAAACATGTTTTAATGGTAACCAATACATAAACAACATGTTCACTAAAACCAGTTTAATCAACCATGTATACTAAGTAAATACATGGTAACCATAACAACATAAAAAAGTAACCAAAATACCAAATCAAGGTAACAAACATGGTATCCGAATCTCAAGCTAATAAAGAACTCAAAACATAATGCGTAAGTAACCAAACGGTTATATGATAGTATCTATTTTTTATTGCTTGACGTAGCTACAATGGAAGCATTACATCAAGCCCCCAGAAATTGGTCTAGTATACTAAACAACATGTAGACCAAACTCAGTTTAGTCAACCAATGTATATTAAGCAAATACATTGTAACCAAAACAACATATAAAAGTAACCAAAATCCCAATTGAGGAAAAACGAATGGTATCCAAATTATAAGCTAACAGTAACAAAAAATATACTAATGAAGTAACCAAACAGTTATATGTTAGTAACCAAAACATATATTAATAGTAACCAATACATAAACAACATGTACACCAAAATCAGTTTAGTCAACCATGTATACTAAGCAAATACATGGTAAACATAACAACATAAAAAAGTAACCAAAATATCAAATCAAGGTAACAAAAATGGTATCTGAATCCCAAGTTAATAGTAAACAAAATATAATGCAGAAGTAACCAAACAGTTATATGATGGTAACAATAACAAAATTTAAATCGACACACCTTTAAAAAAATTTGTTTGGAAATATCTTCCGGGTACGTGAACTTGAGCTTCTTCCCATGACATTTTTGTCGCCATGATCTCTTTTTCGAATAACATCAAGAGGCAAGTTTGAAGCAAAATTTCTATTATCTCGATAATAGAACATGTATGCTTTTCGATCCAAAACCTTCTTTTCACTAACTTGAACAACCCGTGAATCAACAAAGTCAAAGAAAAGTAAATTAAAAACAATCAAAAAATAAAGGAAAGAGATCATGGAAGGAGATCAATATTCATTAACCAAATTACGCCACCCAAAGACGTAACAACTATGATGAAGAAGAAGAAGAAGAAAAATATTCATTAACCTTGTATGCAGATCTAGTTAATTAGTCTAACAACTATGAAGAAGAAGAAGAAGAAGAAGAAGAAGAAGAAGAAGAAGAAGAAGAAGAAGAAGATTTTAGAGAGAGAAATACCAGTACGAAAATTATGGAAGTTGAGAGAAAAAGAAGGTTTAACAACATAGGAACACGCGTTTAAAAAAAAAAACCACCCGATTTGCCATATCAGCCCATTAATACTAATCTCTTAAATTAAGGAATCCTAATTGCACTAATATTATAAATAAATATGGAAAAGTGTAATATTTTTGTAATTATTTTATAGGTGTATGATTTTTGTAATTATTTCTAAAAATGTACTAATATATGTAATTTACCCAAAAAATTATTTATAACGTAGGCCATGATCCCTGTGGGCTTGGCCCTTATGTTAATTTCGGGCCTCCAGGTGGGCTGAAAAGCATTTTTAATCATGCGGAAATCACGTGTCTGAGAGACTCCCGACCACGTGACCTTCCATCTGTAGCTGCCTGCCACTCTCAGAATTAGGGTTTATACAGCTATATATTAAACCCTCTACCCTTATTCTCCTTCGTAAGTCTGCCGAACATCTGCGATATCGGTTTAGGGTTTTAGAATTACTTTAAGCAAAACCCCTGTTTTGTTGTATAAATTCAAATCGTCCTCATGCGTCGAAATATTGATTACTGGCGTTCCTTATTAATGGGCGTTACGTATGAGTCGGCGCGATATCTGTACTCCGTTTCTGTATCTTTTCACTAATTAAACCTCTTCGAGTGGTAGTTTTTATCAGATCTGGAGAAATTTTATCCCTTTTCTTTCTTTTTTAATTTTATTTTCATTTGTCAATAGTAATTGATTAAGATGGAAGTGATGATTATTTCCCCAGATGATCGAAGCTGAAATTACTGAGCGCTCTTTTGTTTTTTTCTCTTCGAGAAAATCCAAGCCAGATTTCTGATCCATCTTATTTTCCCAAAAAGTTGTATTTTATTCTACTGTCACTGGTTGAATTTTTTTACTCGAGATCTTATACCATTTTTCAAAGTGCTTTTTTTGCATATAAATTAATTAAATTTGGCTGAAATAAAGTTGTTTTGATATTCCATTTCCAGTGATATTATTATTTTCTTTTTGTTATTTTGTGGCAATTTGCTTGTGAATATAGCGGAGATGGATATGATGATTATTTCCCCAGATGATCGAAGCTGAAATTACTGAGCTACTATTTTCTCTTTTGAGAAATTCAAGCCAGAAATCTGATCCTTCTCTGTTTCTCAACGATTATGCAAATTGTTAATACTTTAGTTATAACTGTTTGGGTTTATGTTAATCATTTGCTTCAGAAATATGATCCATTTTTCTTTGTTCTTTAAATTATCTTTATTGCAGGAAATTTTCATTTGTTTACAAGCTGTATTCTTGGACACCAGTATAATTTTCTTTTGTTTACAAGATGTGGTTTATACAATTCTGTTGGATTTGGCAATAGAAAATGCACCAATTCTTTGACCATCTTGTGTCAAAGACTTGCATACTCGTTTAATTGAAAAGAAACTGTACCATTGTTTAATCAATGTTGCTCAAGAGCTGTATCCGAATTTTACAAATTTATTTATTCACAATGAATTTGTTTACTCACTTACCACCATAAAATTATTTCATTTGGAAGGTTGAAGATGGACTCCATACGCAATGCACAAACAAGTTATCAAACACTTGCCCAGGAAAATCGCACTAAATAATGCATATTTCCAGGAAAGAACAATTTTTATTAATTTTCTTGTCAATTTGGACTCTCTAGATTCTCTTTTATTTATATTTATATTGCAGCTCCAAGTAATTAAGTAGAGAGATAAAGAAATGAAGTGTGGTGAGCTTGTTTTTGGGAGCTGGATAACTTTTTGGTCACCGTACTATTGTTGGAATTTTATTAAAAAAAATTGTTATATTTGCGTGATTGTACTCTATAATAATTATTAAATAGTCATTATTTATGTTTTCTGTTAAAAAAAATAGACTGAATGTTGATAATTATTAAACAGTCATTATTAGTACTTTAGCGGAATAATTTTAAAACTAATAATAATAATTTGAAAATAATAATAATAATAGTAATAATAATAATTTTAAAATAATAATAAATAATAGAATTAGGAATAATAATTTTAAATAATAATATTAAATTTAAAATATTAATAATAATAACAATTTTAAAAAAATATATATTAATTATAAAAACATTTTTATATGAATAATCAAGCTATTAAAGTAATGATCATTTGATAATTATATTATTTTAAAGTAAGGAAAAAAATACAATAACCACAATAATACATTGACTAAAAGTTTATCCTTTTTGGGAGGTCATGAAAGATTGAAGGGGAAAGGATTGCGGACTCGTCGGATTTCTCGACGGAATACAGTGATTTATCTTTAGTTATGTTTTGTCAACTTTATCCTTAAACAATTTAAATTAACAAAATGTTAAAGATTTTTTTTAAAGACACATCAGCTCTACATGGCCTCACTCAGGCGAACATGTATGCAATTTCTTACTTGTCAAGAAAAATTAGACAAGTAGAAAAAATTAATAATTTATTCATCTAATTGATAAAATTAAAAGATGTAAAAAAGATAATAATTTGGATATTAAAATATATTTAAACTTAACAATTAATATGTACCGCACACATGTAATGCAACATTTGCTTTGAAAGTGGAAGATTTGACCGTAATCATCATTCCCCGTTCATAAATACTCCATTATTGCCCCATAGTTATAAAAATGATTTTTATTTTGAAATATCCCAATATATGCGCTACTTTACTATTTATAAAATTTAGTTGGTTTATTGTTTTACTTTTATGTCCTTATAATAAATATTCAATCAAGATTTTTTTTTTTAAGAAACAACATTCAACGTCATTATTTTTATCACCATATTTAATGTTGTTGTATTCTCAATAAAAGAATTCAACTTTTTAGGCTCAATAAATGAATTTAGAATAACATAAACGTTTTGTGATTGATTGAAAGTTTATGTAGATTAAAAATTCATCTTTGGTTAAAGTTCTATTTTAATGGTCAGTACACGTTGATCAATTAAGTTGAGAGTTTCAATGTGATAAATAAGGAGTAATTAACTTATTCATTAATTCCATATTAAGGGGTATATGTGGAAGATTTTTGTTAAAAATTATCACTTAAATTGATTTTCTTAAATTATGTGTCAAAAGAAATCAGCCTATAACTATAAGACGGATAGAGTATAATATATACATGTATGAATATAATATATACATGTATATATCATTTGCTTTAAAATGTACGACTAATAGTTAGTTCTAGATCCGGCAAAATGAGTGTAACCCAATGGATAACTAATATTCACCCACACCAGCAAAATGGTTGTAAACCCAATGGCAATGGATAACTCATATTCACCTAAGTTAAATAGGTTTGAGTTGACGCTTATGAAAAGAAACTACTAAATGGGCCGGGCCATATTCACCTACTTAATAAGTGGGTGGATATGAGATTCACATTGAGGATAAGGGTGTAAATGAACCGAGTCGGGTCGAATATTGAGTTATTCAGATTTAATTCACAAAATATATTGAGTATAAAATAAAATTTGATTGAAACTCATTTACCTACCAAGTCGAGCACGATCTCGAATCGAGCTCGAGCATTTTGAACTTTTCGAACAAATATGATTCGAGTATCAATAGAAAATTACAATTTGAGAAGATTTGAATAATTTATCGAACTCTAAACTTTGCTCATACTTGACTCACTTATATTTTAATGAGCTTTCGAATCGAACTTTTTAATCGAAATGAAGACGAAATGAGCTCGAACTGTTTTGTTCATTTTTACTACTTTAATTGAGAGGTGTTTGTTTAGAGTTGAATAATAAAATTGGCCGATTATTCAAATCTTTTGTTTTGAATAAAAATCGTTTGAATAGTTATATCGGTCAGATTTTTGGGTTGAATGGTCAATTTTAAATTTTTTTGACTGAATGGCTGCTGAATTAAGTATTTATATTTAATTTTTTTATAATATTAATTATTATATTAAGTAATATTAAATAAATTTACAATAATTTTTGAATTTTTTTTAGAGGGGTAAAATAATAAAAATTTGTTATTAAGATGTTTCAGACATGTCAATTATCAAACAATATTTTTCATTCAGTATTCAAAATTCTACTTCATTCAGACTACTTAAACATTTAGAACTATTTCATTAAGTTTTATCAAACACCCCCTGAGTCCCAATTATATACTTATTTTTAAAAATGTGTTCATTTAAAAATTTATTTATTATACTTTTAAAGGATTTCACGCTCTTTAAAATTTTATATTTTCTATTTTTGAAATATTCACTTTCTCAATAAACCCTTTAGTAAATATAATATTTTTTAACTTGTAAGACTTGTTAAATTGAAAATGGTATAAATTGAACTGAATTATTTCATTTAGACCACGTTACATCAAACTAGAGAAATTTCATGGGTTGGGGATCTATGAATAGTTTGTAGCCTTTACGGCTCTCCTTGGACTTAAATAGTAAGCACTCTAAATTAATAAACATGATGATAAAAAAATATAGTAAGTGATTGTTTTGGTTTATGGAAACGGGATTAGAAACACAACAATTATTTTGATTTGAGGAAACGGTATTATTTACTTATTATTTTAGAGAGAGAAATCAAAAAATATATATTTTTTAAAGAGAATATGAGAAATCTACATATACCATTATTTATAAATATGTTAAATTAATAAACAAATTATTCATGAGTTTTGCTTAATTGAGTTCGAGTTTCTTTATTTATAATAAAAATAAATATTTAATTATTATAATTAAAAAATATTTAAAAACTTTAGTTCTTCAATTGGGTGTCTTTTATTCCCAGTCTTTGTACTGGGACATTTTTTGGGACCGAATTATTAGATATGTCCAAATTTTTTTGAATCCAAAAATGTATAATATTTATTTCAATTTGTAATTTTTATAAGAGCGTAAAACTCATTTTTTTATATGTATCCAAATTACACTTTAAAACACTATATTATGTTAAAATTACAATTTGAAATAAATAATACTCCCCTGTTCCTTAATATAAGTCGTTTTAGAGTAAATGCAAGACAAAGATATGAAATGATTGATAACATTAAATATAATATCAATTGTAAGACCTCAATTTTTATAAATAAAATTGAATTTAAATCTATTATTTATTTTGAAATAGTAAGGTATTAATTTGATATAATGTGGTTAGTTATGGGTGAAATGCAAATTTTATAAAATAAACAAGTGGTTATAAAATATTCATTGTCATTCGGAGAATATTCGCTAAGTGTGAAATATTCTTGTTGTCGGAAAATATTAGATGCGACAAGTAGCAGCCATTTGTGGGCCCCATAACGGAAAACGATCAGATGAAGAAAACGACAAATTTGAGTTTTTATAAATAACTGCGTAATTGTTACCATTAACAACATTGAATAACGATGGTTAAAATACTGATGAATGGCATGCAGTTGCATAGTAGCACTGCGGTATTGCATAGTATTTTTGAATTATTGATTCTTACGTAAGAAGACACCACTCAATAATTATTACAGTAATTATTGTTCAATATTTTATTTTATTGATTCAATAATTGCTACGTTGATATTTTATATTATTGTTAATTCAATAATTTTTACTGCACAATATTTTTCATTATCATATCAATAATTCATATTATTTGAATAATATTATTAGATAGCATTATTGGTAATGTCTAAGAAAGTTCTGTTTAGGAAAGGGGTTTGGTCACCTAATTGCGCACCAATAAGAAAAAATTCTTATCGAAAAACCCCTTTCTTTCTTGGGAACGACCTGTTGTCATTATTGTGATTCTGTAATATTATTTATGAATAATTAATTATTGATTTATATCATAAGAAAATATTTATTTTATGTGAATATAAATAAAGAAATTAATGTTGAGATGTTTTATCAGTATTTTGTCAAAATAGATGTATTAAAAATCATTCATATGTTGATTTCGGTCATTTTCTGTTTGAATTTAGAAAAACTTTCTTTTACAAAATTGTAGAGAATTAAATTTTCTATGGAATGGACATAGAATTTGTATTTTTTTGATAAGAGGCTATTTATTATAAATTATTGAAGTTTCAAAAATAAATATTTTTATAAAAAATATGGGTGGGCCCCACTTTTTATTGTTGTAGAATTTTTTAAAATTGGTTGACCCCACTAGTGATGTGCTAATAATTTGGTCAAGGAGGCGTGTGTGAAAATTTTTAAAAATATTATTTTATTAAATTTAGTCGCTTTTTGGTTTCCTCGGCATTTTTTTATAATAGGGTGCTTAGTTAGAATTAAAAATCACACTGAGAATCTGTAGTTTTTTCTCTCTATAATAAAGAGCGTATTTTTGTGAGTATTGTTGTAAGACCCCAACTTTTATGAATAAAGATGAATTTTCAATAAATATCATTTTTAAATATTATGGAGTAAATTTGATATAATGTTATAGTTGTGGGTAATATTTAGAAATTTTGAAAAGTATGCAAGTTGTTATATAATATTGATTGGTGGGAAAATATTCGTTTTAACAGAAATATTCATAATGACAAGACAATCATTAGTGGACCCCACAATGTAATTATTATCGGATCGAGAAAACGACAAAAATATTTTTATGAAAATAACTACGAAAATTTTACCATTAACTGTTGAAACGCCTTAGGTTGTTAAAAATAAAGAATGTCTGGCGTGGTTGCATAAGTAGCACACGCAGATTGATTATTGATGCTTACGTGAGAAGTCACTCGGTTTTGTTCAATTGTTGCTTCATGAAGATTTTGCGTAGAAACTCACGTTATTTGATTCAATTATTATCGATATTTTATATATTATTAATAATTGAGATAACAAAGTTATTAATATTATTATTTACAATATTAACGATGTGTCAGTAAGTTCGCCAGGAGAGATTTGGTCACCTAATCATGGCGTCGATAAGGAGAAATCCTTATGGAAAGCCCTCTTTTCCAGGAACGCACCTAGTCGATTAATATTGTGAATTATAATAATGTTGTTAAATATATTGACGTGTCTTTTATGAAGTCATGAAAGTTTATATATATATATATATATATATATATATATATATATATATAAATTTTGTTTTATTAGTATTATTAATTTAATAAAACAAAAAGCTTTTTATATAAAATAGAATACTTTATAAAGTTATTTGTTTAATTAGACAATAATTAGAATATAATATATTTTATTATGCATAGTGTTTGCATAAATGCGTGTATAGTGTTTGCATAGTAAAATCTTTTTTATATAAAATGTAATACTTTTATAAAGTTAATTGTTTTATTAGATTTTAAATAATATATATATATATATATATATATTTTATATTATATTTTATTAGCATAGTATCCTTTCTATTTTTTTTATAAATAGGATGCTTAGTTAGAATTGAAATCACACCAGAAATTCAGAGAATTTTCTTCTATAATCATGAGCGTATTTGTTTAGAGTTTTAAGAAGCTTTGAGCGTAGTGCAAGTTTTCTTCAAGTATATCCCTGCCCTACCCGTCGAAGTACTCTTCTTTATAAAGTAAAGGGTATTATTTCTTTCGTATTCATGAAAAGAACTTCTGTTATTCCATTCTTTATTATTCTATTGGAATAACTGTAAATCCAAGTACCGCATACGTGGTGAAATTCTTACATTATTCCATTCCTTATTATTCGTTGGAATAACTTTGTTTATCTAAGCACCGCATACGTGGTGAAATTCTTACATTATTCCATTCTTTATTATTATGTTGGAATATCTCGTCTGCATGCGTATTACGCATTTGATTCGGTTCCATTATTTATTATTTTGTTGAAATAACCGTATTATGCGCGGCCTATCGCATGCCCGGTGAAGTCTTTTGTTATTCCATTCTCTATTATTCATTGAAATATCATGTATATGCGTTCACGTGACACCGGTTTCATTATTTATTATTTTGTTAGAATATCCCGTCTGCAATGCTTTTACGTATTGATTGGTTCCATTATTTATTATTCTCATTGGAATAACTTTTCATGCATGCAGTATATCGCATACATGGTGAATTCTTCGTTATTCCATTCTTTATTATTACATTGGAATAATGCCTACATGTGGATTACCACATGCATGGTGAATGACCCTTCGTATTCATTTCTTATTAAATTGTGGAAATGATGCGTTTACGTGGATTACTGCGCACGGCGCAAGTGAAAATCTATTATAGATTTCATATATTATATGATACTCATTTGGTTAAAATTTTGGCTTCTATACTCCATGAAATTAGTTGAATATCCTTGATATTTTAAGCTTCATCCAAAGATCTTTTTATGAAAATATTCTTACGAGCATTCTTGAATTTTACTCCACAAAGCAAAGATTGTCGTGTTGATAATTTGGACATTATTGAGTTCGGGATAAATTAACTTATAAATCTTTAAAATTTATTCTTGAACTTGTTTTATTGAATTATTATGTCATTGTCATCATCCTCATGCTTATATTGTGATGAAAGTCATCTTTGGCTTACGATGCATAGATAGACTTGGTATGATTATGACCATGGATTATTCGGTATAATCATTTAACTGTAATATTATAAATGATGTTGTGGCGCCCCAAAATAGGTCCATTCCATCCAACCCATTCTCGAGTCGCCAAATATCGGTATGTAAATGACTACAACTTTATTATTACAACATATAAAGCGTGAGTTTAATTACGAGATGCCATCTAGACAATATCCACACGCAAATAAATCCCCATCATAATTATTGATACATTATTTTACAAAAATGGTGAGGACTACTAAACAACTCTCTCTAGAACCTTCATTCCATACCCCGACTAAGACTTCTCGCTACATTCTCGCCTCTTGAGAAGAAAAATGGAACAACAAGGAAAAGGGTGAGCTCAACTAGCCCAGTAAAGAATATTATGACTAAGATAATATAAAACAAATTATCGTTAGTCTTCAACAGGAAAAATCTAATAGAATACTATAGACAACAAATTTTAAATCAATATTCGCAATGAAATAATAATTCATTAGAAGAGTTAAGTAGAGAATGCAAACTACTATCTTCTATATATGAATTTAAAAGTTCATCGTCGATATTTTATCCCTGTAACATCAATCAATATACATCTGGAATCAAATATTCATCTTTGCACTCTGTGCCAAAAGATATTCATCGATGGGTCGTATTCATCTAAACACTGTTCATCTTTGCACTACGGGCCAAAGATATTCTTCAGAAATCATTCATCTTTGCACTACGGGCCAAAGATATTCCATAATATCATCATTTAAGATGAAGATGATGAAAAATATTTTTAAAGAAACGAATCCAGTGAAACAAAATGACAAGGATTAAGGATTAAGGATTCGTACCTTTGTTTTATCCACATCCAAAAATACCTCAAAAATAATCACAAGTGGTGTAAAATTCAAGAATGATCAAAACATGGATACAATCAAAGCTAGTATCCGAATAGATATTTTGGACGAAAAGAAGAAATTTCATTTTTATTGAATAGTCTTAGTATTCATGAAAAAGTCAGATACGTGAATAAAGTCTTGATACGTGAATAGTAACTCAGACACCAAAAGATAGAAATTCCACAAAAAACATCTTCACGCTTCATGAATAGTACTCGTGAATAGTAACTCGTGAATAGTAACTCATGAATAGTAATTCGTGAATAAGAACTCATGAATAAGAACTCATTAATAGTAACTCGTGAATAAGAACTCATAAATAAGTAACTCATAAATAGTAACCCGACATAAAAAGTTCTAAATTTGATAAAAGTTCCAACCAATATTTCAAAGATAATGATATTGAAGAAATAATATCATTTGAGAAGAAAATAACATCCTTACCTCGAAAGACAAGATTTTAGTTGAAACAGGATATAAAGCTATGACTTGAACTTGCACCGTATAGCAATACTCAAAGTATACTCAAAATACTCACAAGAATACGTTCGATAATATAGAGAGAAAACTGATTTACGGTGTGATTTTCAATTCTAACTAAGCACCTTATTTATAGAAATTCTTAGAAGAACCAAAGCGAGAAAATTTAATAAATTAATATTATAATTTTTTTTACATCCTCCTACGCATCAAGCATCTGAATTCAGCAACATGACATGTGTTAAAGATGCCCACCAAACACAAAAAACGTTTTGTGAATATAAATATTTAAAACTTCCAAAAATCAATTATTTTGAACTTGAACTTCAATAATTCATAATAAATAGCACTTTTATCGGAAAATTCAATCTCTCGGGTGTTTTATAGGAAATTCAATTTCCTACACTTTGCGTAGAAGAAAGTTTTTCGAATTTCAAGCAAGAAATTGACGAAAAGAAATCCACAAACGGTAGATTTTACTGTTATAATCAAATTTACTGTCAATAAATGGGGTCCATGAGCATGTTTAACATGTTTTAAACATTTATTGCAACAAAAAACTCTTCCTCTCCTCGTATACTCATATATCCCACATTCGTTGTAAAAATATCACCATTATTATATTATTAAAATATAATAATATATTTAAATAATTATTTTATCGAGAAAAGATAAAATTTCAATTTTCAACAATTGTCATAATAAAAATTTTCTCCATCTATATCACATAAAATCAATATTTTTCTCATCATATGAATCAATAATTAATTATTCACAAATAATATTACTGAGAATCACATTATTGTGACGAGGCGGTTCAGGAAGGAGGGGCTTTCGATAAAATTTCTTCTTCTTTGGTGGCGCTTGATTAGGTGACCAAACCTCCTTAGGCGAGAACTTTCTAGACATTGCCAATAATGTTTTCTAATAATATTATTCGGATAATATGAATTATTGCTCGATAATGGAAAATCTTGTGTAATGACAATTTATTGAAACAATGACAATATAAAATATCAATCTGACAATTATTGAATCAATAAAATAAAATCTTGAGCAATAATTCTTGTAACAATTATTGAGTAGTGCCTTCTTATGTAAGAATCAATAATTGGTGCAATCTGCATAATCTTCTTGTTCAACAACGCGTATTAGTGTGTTTTAACCGGGTATTCCAACGATGATACTTGGTAACAACTACATAGTTATTTATAAACAACTTATATTTGTCGTTTTCTTCATCAATTCGCTTTCCATTATGGGGCCCCACATGGCTGCTTGGCTCGTAAATGCGAATATTCCCGAATGATGCTGAATATTCCACGACGAAACGAATATTCCCAAACAACAATGAATATTTTATAACCACTTGCTTATTTTGAAATATTGTGTATTTTACCCCTAACTATCCACATTAATCAAATCCACCCTTACTATTTCAAAATAATAAATAGAGGAAAATAAATTTTATTTATTAATAATTTGGGGTCTTACAGATGTGGTAAAAGTCCTCAGTGGCCTGTAGTGTATTGACGGACAGTTTTTGGTATGATTATGACCAGAGATTATTCGGTATAGTCATGACCATTGATAATTTAATGAATATCCTTGGCCCGTAATGTAGGGATGACTCGATGATGTGGTTTATTTATTAAGCTAAGTCTCAGCGATAAATGTAAGACCCCAACTTATTATTAATGAAATTGAATTTTCTCTATTTATTATTTTGAAATAGTAAGGGTTGATTTGATTAATGTGGTTAGTTAAGGGTAAAATGCTTAAATATTTCAAATAAGCAAGTGGTTATAAAATATTCATCATTGTTTGGGAATATTAGTTTGGTCGTGGAATATTCTTACCGTCGGGAATATTCGTATTTACGACAAGCTAAAGCCTTCTGTATGGCCCCATAACTGAAAGTGATTGGATGAAGAAAATGACAAGTATAAGTTGTTTATAAATAACGACGTAGTTATTACAGAATTATCTCGTTAAAATAATTCGATGGTTAAAACACAAAGAAGACACCAGATTGCACCAATTATTGATTCTTACGTAAGAAGACACTACTCAATAATTGTTGTTACAGTAGTTATCGTTCAATATTTTATTTTATTGATTCAATAATTGCTACGTTGATATTTTATATTATTGTTGTTTCAATAATTGTCACTACACAAAGTATTCTCATCATCGATTAATAATTCATATTATTTGAATAATATTATTGGATAACATTATTGACAATGTCTAAAAAGTTTACATCTAAGGAGAGGTTTGGTTACACAATTGCGCTACTAATAAGGAGAAATCCTTATTGAAAAGCCCTTCTTTCCAGGAACTACCGTCGGTTGTCGATATTGTGATTCGTAATATTATTTGTGAATAATTAATTATTGATTTATATGATAAGAAAATATTCATTTATGTAGACATAGATGGAGAAAAATTTTAATGTGACAATTGTTGAAAATTTATATTTTATCTTTTTCGATAAAATAATTCATTTAAAATATTATTATATTAATATAATAATGGTGATATTTTTAAAATGAATGTGGGATATTGAGTATATGAGGAGGAGGAGTATTTTTGTTACTAAAAATATTTAAAACATGTTCTTCATGTTTGTGGACCCCATTTCTTCGATGAAATTTAATTTTTAAATTGTAAAATCGTCTGTTTGGAATTTCTGGCCAATTTCATTTGGAATTTGGAAAAACTTAAACTTACAAAGTTGTAGAGAATGGAATTTCCTATGGAAAAGACATAAGATTCAAATTTTTCTGATAAAAGGGCTATTTATTATGAATTATTGAAGTTCAGGATTAATTGATTATTTTTTTTTGAGTTTTAAATGACTTTTATATGAAAAACGTTTTTGTTGCTTTTTATTGAGTGGATTGCTTATGTTTGGATTCAATTAGTGTGCGTGGGAAGTTTTAGAAAATAATAATATTATTTATTAAATTTTATGTTTTGGTGTTCTAAGCATTTTCCTATAAATAAGGTGCTTAGCATTTTCATTCGGGTCGTGGAATATTCTTGTTGTTGGGGAATATTAAATGCGACTGCCGTTAAACCATTTGTGGGCCCCATAATCTAAAAAACGGCGGGGATGAAGAAAGCGACAAGTTTGAGTTTTTATAAATAACTGGCGTAATTGTTACAGATTAATGTTGTTGAATAACGATGGTTAAAAAAGCGATGTCGTGTGGTCGCACTTACGATGCTTATTACCGGTATTACTGATGATTTTGGATTATTGCTTACGTGAAGAAGACACTACTCAATAATTGTTATAGTAATTCTTTGTTCAATATTTTATTTTACCGATTCAATAATTGCTACGTTGATATTTTATATTATTGTTAATTTAATAATTGTCAACGCACAATATTTTTCATTATCAGATCAATAATTTATATTATTTGAATAATATTATTACATAGCATTATTGGTAATGTCTAGAGGTGGCAAACGGGCGGGCGGGCCCGGGCCAAATTACATATAATGTGAACACATTACTCCATCCGTTCCTTAATATAAGTTATTTTAGAGTTGTGCACAAGTATTAAGGAAATGATTGATAACATTAAATATAATATCAATTGTAAGACCCCAACTTCTTATAAATAAAATTAAATTTTCTGTATTCATCATTTTGAAATAGTAAGGTGTTAATTTGATATAATGTGGTTAATTATGGGTGAAATGTGCAAATTTTACAAAATAAACAAGTGGTTATAAAATATTCATTGTTGTCGGGGAATATTCGTTTGGTCGTAGAATATTCTTGTTGTCGGAGAATATTCGTACGACGACGCAGCTATTTGTAGGCTCCATAACGGAAAACGGTCAGATGAAGAAAACGACAAGTTTGAGTTTTTATAAATAACGGCGTAATTGTTACCGTTAACACTGTTGAATATCTGGTGGTTAAAATACGATGAATACACGTGGTCGCATAAAGAAGACACACAAGTATTGCATGATATTTTGAATTATTGATTCTTACGTAAAAAGGCATTACTCAATAATTATTACAGTAATTACTATTTAATATTTTATTTTATTGATTCAATAATTGCTACGTTGATATTTTATATTATTGTTAAGTCAATAATTTTCACTACACAATATTTCCCATTATCACATCAATAATTCATATTATTTGAATAATATTATAAGATAACATTATTGGTAATGTCTAAGGAAGTTTCATGTCAGGTAAGGGGTTTGGTCACCTAATTAATTGCTGGATCGATAAGAAAAAAATTCTTATTGGAAAGGGAATAAATAAATAAATAATATTATGATAAAGGGTTTGGTATTGTTATGTATAAATTTTAATTGTCATTATTGTGATTCTGTAATATTATTTATAAATAATTAATTATTAATTTATATCATAAAGAAATATTTATTTTATGTGGATATAAATAAAAGAATTAATGTTGAGATGTTTTATCAGTATTTTGTCAGAATAGAAGTATTAAAAATCATTCGTATATGGATTTCGGTCATTTTCTATTTGGAATTTGGAAAAACTTTCTTCTACAAAGTTGTAGAGAATTAAATTTTCTATGGAATGGACATAGTGTCGACGTCGGGATTTTTGAGTGTCCCTTTTCGTTATTTGTTCCTTGGTGTTCTCATGTTAATGTGAGATTTGTTTGAAAAAATAAGTGAAAAAGGTCCGACATGTATAATGTCGACGATTTGACTTTAAGAGTCGCCAGTTGGTGTATTTAACTAGTTGCACCAACGCAATCGAAAAGGTTTGCACATTGACCCAGTGATTTGACACTCCTTAGACGGGTCTGTGAAACCTAGATTCATTTTGGGTCCGGGGCTTGATTATGCGGAGGGAAGGTGTTAGGCACCCCCCGACATCCGTGTTACCACGGTGACCGCCACATTTTAAAGAAATTGTTTTATAAATATGTGTGTGTGTATGTGTGGATCAATGTGCAATTATTTGAAAGTAATGCGAGGCCTCGTTCGCACCTATATGCACAAGGTTTGAATTTTATAGAAAAATTGAGTTTTAACCAAGATAAATCAATGAAATTTTGTAAAAGAGGTTTTTCAAACCCTATGCTCAATAGGAATTGAGACGTTTTCATACTTCCATTTTATTATTAAATGTTCGGCTTGTTTGCTTTTATTTTTGAAATGCGAAACATTCTAGAGAAAATAATATACAAAGAAGATCTCGAACTCCTCATGGGCATGCATAACCATACAAGGAAATTGAGACCATCGTAAAATAATGTACAAGTCGCCATACAATTTGAAAGATATGTCCATCATGGGAACCGAATCTAGATTCAATAGATGAATCTGTGATCACATGATTCCTAAGCTCACATGATATCGCAATTTGTATGGAAAGCGATAGCGAGTTATATATATAAAAGTTTGTAAATATATATATACGTATATGATCAACCACCACGAAGCAACTCCATAGGGGATCGAAAATGTAAAATGTAAATATATAAAATATATATAATATATATATATATATATATATATATATATATATATATGGACATGATCAACCACCACGTAAGTAAACTCCTGTGGGACGAAATGTAAATAAAGTCAGTAAAAAGCGATCAAGCGCCACGTAAGTAAACTTCAGGCAGGACGAAATGTAAATAAAACTATAAAAGGCCACGAAGTAAACTCCAGGCTTGACAAAAATGTAAATATATATATGTACAAATATATATATAAAAGCAGTAAACGCACCGGATGTGAATCCAGGCTCATCGGATATGTCCAACAATAATTATATATATATATATATATATATATAGAAAAAAGTGAGTAAATGTTAGGATGTAAAATCCGTGCTCATCGATATGTTCGACAACAATTATATATATATATAATATATATATATATATATATATATATATATATAAAAGCAATAAACGCCTCCGCATCAAGTTCAGGCTCAATCGAGGCATAACTCGATAATGTTAGTTCGTATATGAAATATATACATATATATATAAGTATATACACATATATATATAAGTATATATACAGACAGAAATGAAAACCACAGACCAAAGTCCGGGCAAACACACTCACACGACTCTCAACGTGTACAACAGTGTGTGCTAATATGAGAAGAAGACTTTATATAATGTGAGAAGGCTTACAATGGGATGCCTAAGTTGACTTCTATGACTTTAAATGGATAAACACTCAGCTCCCACCGGATAAAAGATAGCTATATGTGAGCTAACAAGTGTTTAAAAGTGAGAAAACACTCAAAAGATGTGTATGCAGAGTAAAATAGACAGGGCTTCCTCGCCTTTTCTCTCTTTCCTCCTCTTCAAATGGCTGACCCCAAGGCTTGTATATATAGACGGATGGCCGCAGGTACACCTGCGACATCCGCGGTTGTACCTACGGTTGGTCGTGGTGCATCCGATCCTCACAGGTCCCATCGTCTCGTAGTACATGTACTCATGTACTGTAATATCCGCTCAAACTTGCGAACTTCAATCCAGAGCATCCAGAACAAGGTATATCTCGACCTTCTTCGGATCGCTTCGTGTCAAGAGTTACGTAATGACATGGATTAGAGGTCAGACGAAGTCGAAGAGAGGGTCTATGCCCATGGTCTTCAAGCTTCAAATTTTATCGAAATCGCCACGTGTAATAGTCACTAGGAATTGTTACTCCTCGGTTCTTGTGGGACATTGTTGTAACGCCCCAAAATAGGTCCATTCCATCCAACCCATTACGAGTCGCCAAATACATGGTACGGAAAAACAACTACAACTTTATTACAACAATTGTGCAAAATACAACAACACATATCTTTGTGTGAGTTGGATACAAATATATACCAATCTGAAGTACGTTACAATGACACCTTACATAAAGGTATAGTCAAAACTGCTTTTAGAAATTAGAATCTTTGGGAAGTGCTCAAGAAAACCTTTCGTACATGGGAGGCCATGCTTTTAGGTTATGGTAGATATCATATGGCCACGTAATTATCCTTGGTTGACCCTAATAGACCCCAAAGAAAAACAAGAAGATTACTATCATATTCTTCCCAATGGCGAGTCTTCTCTTGACATATCATTATCTCCAATTGCCTCTAATTTGGTATTATACTCCAAACAAACACCAAGATTATATAGGTAGTGCTTGTAAATATACTCAAAGCAAGTGGATGAAAGCACAACCATGTCTTATGATAACACGAGTTCGTATGTCATTAGACATCTTGTATGATAGTGACAAAACACCCTTCCAAAGTTGGGTTCGCCACCCTATTTAATTCACCAAAAATAACTATTAAATGATGTATAAAATACAAACACACTAAAGCCCTCAATAAAATTATTTTCATACTCTTTAGGGAGAAACTCAACAACTATAGACCACCGCTCTATTCCTTGTTATCCCCTTTCAACCCAGCCTACACTTTTATTACCCGAAAAGGAATTGTGAAACAAAAAGGGTGAGCACAACTAGCTTTCGATAAAGAATATTATGACTAAAGATAAATAAATTATCAATAGTCTTCATCAAGAATGAATCGAGATTTAGAACATATGGTAGATGATAAAACTTTTCAACCATAGTTCAAAGTGAACGAAAGCAATCCATTAAAAGAGTCAAATAGACTATAAAGTCTATTGTCTTCTCCACGTTAAAAGTCCACCAACAATATTTTATCCTGTAACATCAATCAACAGTTCCTTTCCACAATCATATGAATAACTCATAATCATAATTGTGATTCTAAATTCTCTTCTCATCCGGAACGAAGATAATTTTCATCAATTGTCTTTACGAAACATCAAATATCATGGTTATACCAAATCACAGATTCCTGCTCATAATCATACTAATAAATTCATCTTCGCACCACGGGCCAAAGATATTCATCAACAAGACTACAAAGCTAAAGATATTCAACAACGTGTCATCTTTGCATTACGAGCCAAAGATATTCATCAATAATTCATCTTTGCACTGAAAGCTAAAGATATTCAACAACAGTCGTCTTTGCATTACGAGCCAAAGATATTCATCAATAATTCATCTTTGCACTTCAGGCTAAAGATATTCAACAACAGGTCATCTTTGCATTACGAGCCAAAGATATTCATATATCAAAGAAATACATAATCATTTTCGAAGTTATATAACAATAATTATAACCATGTTGATCAATTCACCTTTGACTTAAGCTAAAAATATTCAATTGTAAATTCAATGGTCATGATCATACCTGAATCAACAATTCAACTTTTGCACTTTCATGGCCAAAGAGAACCTATGGTCACGATCATACCAATAATCTACCCATCTTTACACTCAAGTCAAAGAGAAATATCATCATTAGGGTTATAAGAATGTTATATAAAAACAATATAATCAAAACTTGGTTTTAATTTCAAGAGTAAGATTCATAAATCAACTATAATTTGGTTGAAAAAGAAACCAATTTTTCTTTCGTGAATAGTACCCGTGAATAAGTAACTCGTGAATAGTAACTCATGAATAGTAACTTCGTGAATAGTAACTCGTGAATAGTAACTCATGAATAGTAACTTCGTGAATAGTAACTTATGAATAGTAACTTCGTATTAGATTCGCATAGTCAAGTATACATAAATAATGTCATATATCGTAAATAAAGGCCATATACATGAATAGTGCAGAGTATCGTGAATAGTCTCAGATATCGTGAATAGTAACCCCAACTCAAAAGGTAGAAATTCCACAATAATATTCATATCAATATTCTCGGTATAATGATATTGAAAGAAATAATATCATTTTACGAAGAAAATAGCATTCCTTACCATCCCTTACTATCCTTACCTCAAAAAAGATCTTACATTTGGATATCGGATAATATTTGAAGGAAACTTGCACTGATGAATAGAAACTCACCAAGTATCTAAATACTCACAAAATACACTCGATAATCTAGAGAGAAAAAGAGAGAAAACTTGTGTTTCTGGTGTGATTTTCAATTCTAACTTAGCCCTCTATTTATAGGAAAATTTTGGCAGACTTGACCTGATGACTGATGGCTTTACCCGCTACTATTCCCACCCACCACATTTGAAATAAAATTCAGCACATTTTTCACCAACCACAAGTGGGGCCCACTCAATTCTAGAATTTTCCACCAAAATCAATTATAAACCTAATTTAGAATCAAACACCTCTTAAAATTTATAACAACTCATTCGTTCATTTTTAACGGTTCAAAATTTGTAGACATATACTCAACCTATATATGTATAACATATCCAAAAATTACAACGATCCAACAATCGGATCAAAATTTATAACTCACTTGATATATAGTGAAGAACACCGATTTTCGGACTATTAGTCCTTCTGGACCGATTTCATTCAAAATTTCACCACGAAATATCTACAAAGAATTTTTGGGTGATTCAAATTTCTGATTAGCTTACTTCTAGGGCTTTCTTTTGATATATGGCTCATCTCTTAACTCATTATACACAAAGAGTTATGGATTTTACAAAATCAAGTAATAAACTAATTTTTCCGAAAATCCCATATTTTGTTCTCCATTTCGACAAATCTTCGATAAAACACCTCATCATTAATTCCTTCACTTATAAATACATAAATAAATCCATCATTTATATCCACATCAAATAAATATTTTCTTATCATATAAATCAATAACTAATTATTCACAAATAATATTACGTAATCACATTTATATAACAACCGTGCCGCTCCTCGAGGAAAGAGGGCTTTCAATAAGAATTTCTCCTTCTTGGCGCCGCAATTAGATGACCAAACTCTCTCCTTGATGTAACTTTCTAGACATTGCCAATAATGCTATCTAATAATATTATTCAAATAATATGAATTATTGATTTGATAATGGGAAATCTTGTAAATTGACAATTATTGAAACAACAATAACATAAAATATCAACGCAGCAATTATTGAATCAATAAAATAAAATATTGAGCAATAATTTATTGTAACAATTATCGAGAGTAGTGCCTTCTCACGTAAGAATCAATAATTGAAAAAATAATGTGCAATACCGTGCATCTTTGTGCAACAACGTATATTACTTTACTTTTTACCAATAGGGTATTCCAACAAAGTTGTTAAGCAGATAACGATTACGCCATTATTTATAAACAACTTATATTTGTCGTTTTCCTCATCCAATCGCTTTCGTTATGGGGCCCCACATATGCCTTGGCAAATCGTTGCGAATATTCCCGACAAAGATTGAATATTCCACGACCAAACGAATATTCCCAAACAAAAATGAATATTTTATAACCACATGTATTTTGAAAAAATTCATATATCACCCTTATCTTTAACTTTTATCAATTTAACCATTTCTTGAATAGTAATTATAAGAAAATTGAATACTTTTATTTCATAAAATTGAGGGTCTTACAATTGTTGTATGTATGTATGTATGAAGTGTCGAGGCGATGCGCAGTGTTGAAGAGACAAGATGATGTTTGACTCCTCCTCACCGGGTTATTCACGGTTTGAGTTGAAAGCAGACGTTGCTCAAGGTTACATCCGAGATTGGACTACTTGTTGGTATCGCGATATCATCTTGTTGAGGTGGTAAGATGACGCTTTTGACTCCTTAAGGGGTTATCGCCGGTTTGAGCGGAAGCGACGCGTTCTTTCGGGGTTACATCCGAGATTGGATCTGCCGCAAGTGTTTGAATACCGCAAGGTCATCTCGTGAAAGAACCTATCGACCGTTCTTAGCTCCGGTCCGAGGTATGATTGCCTCGCTAGAGGTCTCGAGCTTGAAGGCGATCGCATGTGTTTGAAACAAACAATCCTCAGAGTTATCGCCGGGAATCGCAAAAGCATCCTCGGGGTTATCACCAAGGATGGAGTTCTTACTCTCAAAGTGTTGTTTTTAGGATGAAAGCGAACGTCGGCGGTGTTATCGCCGTAGAGGTAATCGCCATCTCTCCGGTGTTGTTGTCGGTCTTTTGATCTTGCAAAACTCGGGGTTATCTCCTAGATTGGAAATAACATTCGGTGTGTGTTAGGGTTTGAGATGAAGTTCGGTTTGTGTTCTAGGTTGGAACCGATGTTCCGGTTTGTATAAAGGGTTGGGCGCACTTAGGTAGTATCCGGAAGGGATGTAAGCTATCTTCCAGGGTTATCTTCGAAAGACGAATCTGCCCTCCTGTAATGTTAGTAACAGGCATGCAGAAAATTTCGAGTGTCTATAGATGCCCCTCTTTATTATATTCATGCAATGCAAGGCGTGGATAGGATAAAGAATCCTAGACACTTGAAATGCAAGCAAGATAAATATGATTCTATATGCAGCAACATGATGCAAATGTATGATGCATGATTGTCAGGTAATCCTGTTGGGATGACAATCAGTGATGGCTTGGACATACGATCCAAGTCTCCAAGGATGTTGACGTTGGGGCTATCACCAAAGTCTTGAATCCTAGACACTGGCCTATATTCCATAGAAGTACCTCTTATGTGTAAGAGATCTGTGGGGATAAAGCTTTGTCTGTTTGAGGATGTGTATAACATATTCCCTCATTCTGTCGGAGTTACTACCAATAGTTTGTCGTCGTCAGGGTTGTCCGACCTTTATTGATGTGTGTATCACCTGATAAATCCCTGTTGGGTGTATTTTCAAGGTTGCTTGACCTTCATTGATGTATGTGTAAATGGTAGCATTGTGTTGTAGCCCTTGTTGGGGAAGGTTGCTTCGATGGGTTTACTTGACATCGGCTAACATGATGTCAAGGCTGTTTGACCTTCATTGATGTGTGTATCAATGGTTGCATTGCGTTGTAACCCCCGCCGGGGATACGTAGATGCTTGAAAGATGCGCGTTGTGACCCCCGCCTGGGATACGTAGATGTTTGATAACTTCAGCGTTGTAACCTCCGTCGGGGAGGTTTGATATTTCTTGGTTTTGCGTTGTAACCCCCGCCGGGGAAGTTTAGGGTTGTGACCCGCAAATGACAGAATCGTACCTTTGTGGGATATTATCGAGCATGATCTATGAAAGCTGAGCTCATTGGTATAGTATACCCTGCATTCAAGCGAATACCGTTGAGACGACGGGAGTTTAACTCTGACCGACGAGTAACCAGGATCTCAGGCTATTCCGCTCAATCGCGTAACACTTTTATTCATGATTTGGCCTTTTCAGCTTGTGAGACCTCCTTTACAACTCTAACTGGAGCGAGTCGGAGGTGTGGGACCCATATAGGAGTGCCGCAGGTACACCTGCAGGAGCCACAGGTGAGCCCTTTCTGAGGTGATTTGGAGACTTACTATCCAGATATTATGGATCCAGATCAGCCGAGTAGTTCTCGTAGGACCACTTCTGGTGTACGGAGGAGATCTTCTGAAGAGCCTCACCGTCGTTCTGTTAGACAGCCTCGTCGTTTGGTGGAGGCGGTGATACGTCCTATTCGGGTTGAAGTGCCGAATTTCGAGGAGGAGGAGGAGGATGTACTAGTCGAGGTTCCCGCTCCCATTGTTCGTGTTCCCCGTAGGGAATTTCGAGTATTCAAGTGGCGAACCTAGATCTTCCGGGTGACTTGAGTAGGCATCCTTCATATATACCGCACGCAAACGAGGTATGAAGTTAGATCTTTAATCTTCCTTATTTCCTATTGATGAGAGTCAAGGATTACGATGTTGATCTGCATTTGATGTAGGTTCGACTTCACATGACCTCGAGGAAGCTGGTTTGGCATCCACTCTATGTATCGGGCTTTGCATGATGACTACAGAGCGATCGTCCATGGATGGGGATTTGGGATGTTCTTCTCCATTCTACCCCGTCGCTGTTCCTAGGGTTACCTCAGGGCATTGTCTGAGCGGTGGTTTTGTGAGACCCCGGATTTTTACGAATAAAGATTTTAATTTCTTGAAATATTTTTTTTATGGTGTGGATTTGAGATAATGTTATAGTTGTGGGTAGTATTTATAAATTTTGTAAAGTATGCAAGTTGTTATATTATATTCGATTTGTCGGAGAATATTCTTTGTGTCGGGAAATATTCGTACGACGACACAATCATTAGTGGACCCCGCAACGGAATTATTGTCGGATTGAGAAAACGACAAAAATATTTTATAAAAAATAACGGCGGAAGTATTACTGTTAAAACTGTTAAATTACCCGGTAGTAAAAATACAGTAATACGCGTGGTTGCATAGTAGCACATGGTATTGATTATTGATGCTTACGTGAGAAGTCACTCAGTTATACTCAATTATTGCTTGATAATTATTGCATCATATCTCTCATATTATTGATTCGATTATTATCACGTTGTCATCTCGCACAATATGTTATATTATTAAATCAATAATTGAGGCGACAAAGTTATTAATATTATTAAATTGCAATATTTACAATGTCTAGAAGTTACATCAAGGAGAGGTTTGGTCACCTAATCAAGGCGCTGATAGGAGAAATCCTTATTGGAAAGCCTCTCTTTCCGGGAACAACTGGTTGTTAAATATTGTGAGTTATAATATTAACGATGAATAAGCTCGTGTTGATTAAAGATGAAATTTGATAGTTTTATCAGGTTGGGATTATTTGTGTTAGTAGAAATCGACATCTATTACGATGATAATTGATGTCCGGAGGTTATATTGTTCAATCGGGTATTCGGGACACTTTTCGTGCTTGAGTACTATTCATGAGTTACTATTCACGAGTTACTATTCACGAGTTACTATTCAGTTACTATTCATTCTAGTATTGTGCATTGAAGTATTTGGGTACAATATTATTCCATGAGGAGATGTGCTAATTTTTCGAATAGTTGGTTGAATTTATATTAGTAAATCAATATGGATCGTTGGTTTAAAGTTTTAATAGTGAATCGGTATGGATCATTTGGTTTAAAGTTTTAATAGTGAATCGGTATGGATCATTTGGTTTAAAGTTTTAATAGTGAATCGTATGGACCGTTGCTTTAAGTTTTAATGGACCGTCTAGCTTAAAAAGTAAATCAAACCGGACCGTTTAGGTATTAGTTACTATTTAATCCATTCTTCTATAAATAGAAGCTCATTCCTTCATTATTTCTTATGAATTCACTCAAACTCTAGAGAGAGAAATTATAGAGAGAAAGAAGAAGAGTATTCGCTACTTCACTACTTCTATATCCAGTTTCTTTTACGGTAAGGGTGTTATTCTTTCTTATTCAGTGAAGAGAACTTACATTATTCCATTCTTTATTATTCATTGGAATAACTCAGATATCTGGCATACCCTATACATAACCAGAGATGCAGATACTCTATACTTGGTGAAATCCCTCTGTTATTCCATTATATATTATTATGTTGGAATAACCTATTTATCTAATCTCGCATCGTGGTGAAATTCTTCTATTATTTCGTTCTTTATTATTACATTTGAATATCCTATCGGTCAAGTAATTTCACTTTGACCAGTTCCATTATTTATTATTCGCATTTATTATTACATCGAATATCACATGCGTGCGGCGCTTTACGTGGGACCGGGTTCCATATTTATTATTCATTGGAATAACTCGCCTCTTTATCTATCACATGCCCGGTGATTTCTTTTGTTATTCCATTATTTATTATACTCGGTTAGTTAAAGTTTTAACTTCTATACTCCATGAAATTAGTGGAATATCCTCGATATTTGCGCTTCATCCAAAGATCTTTTCATGGAAATATTCTTCTAAGCATTCTTGAATTTTACTTTACAAAGAAGTATCTTGTTGATAACTTGGATATTATTAGTTCTTGGTTAAATTAATTCTTGAACTTGTTTTATTGAATTCTTATATCATTGTCATCATCCTCATGTTTATATTTTTTTGAAAGTATCCTGTGGCCTGTAGTGCATAGATGGACTTGGTATGATTATGACCAGGGATTATTCGGTATAATCATGACCTTAATGTTACAAATGATGTGGTAAAAGTCCTCATTGGCCCGTAGTGCATTGATGGACAGTTGTTGTCATGATCATGACCATTGATGAATACACGAATGTCCTTGGCTCGTAGTACATGGATAATTTGTGGTCGTGATACTAAAGAATATCCTTGGCCGTTGTGCAGGGGTGATTAGATGATGCGGATTATTTATTAAGCTGAGTCTCAGCGATAAAAGTGATAAAAAAACCTTTTAAATCATAAAAGATAGTAGATTTCATTCTCTACTTGACTCTTTTAATGGATTGCTTGTTCCGCTGCAGTTAAACTTGATGTCTATTGTATTTTATCAGTTTAACATTGTTGAAGACTATTTATAATTTATTCTGCATTATCTTAGTCATAATATATTTCTTCTTGGGCTAGTTGAGCTCACCCTTTCTTTCACCTTTATTCTCTTGAAATGAGAATATAGCCGGGAGACGAGTCGGAGAAAGGAGTGCGGTCCGTAAGATAGCATTAGTAGTCCTCACTATTACATTAAATAGTGTGATAATAAATGTAATGAGGACTCCTTTGAGTATGGATATTGTCTAGATGACAATATTCCTATTAGAACTCTCAGTTCATGTATTGTCGTATGTTACACGACAGTTGTATAATTAAGTTTGTATTTGTATTTTGTACCATGTATCTGGCGACTCAAGATGGGTGATGTATACCTAATTTTGGGGGCGTCACAGTTGGTATCAAAGCTTAGGGATATGATCCCTGGCTGAGATGTGAGATAAGAACTAGGAGGGGAGAGACGGGGAATTCCTTCGCTAGTATGACCTACCTAAGTTTATTTGGTATTTAATTGGTCGGTTAGAGTATAGGGATAATATGTGATATGTTACTTAACCCTTATTTTGTGGCAGTATTTGAAAATGGCATCCAAAAATGTTGAGATCATCCATGAAGCACATGAGACCGTTGAGTCACCAACGATCAATACCCAGAATAATGTGCAACAGGAAGACAATAGTCCTCAGGTAAATTATAACACCGATCAGATGATAAACGATGAGATGTTCAGAGGCTTTATGCAATTCATGCAACATCAGGCGAGAGAGATTCCTGTTCAATATGCAGGTGGAAATAATGGCAACCCATACAAATGGTCATCCGCTAAGCGATTCAAGGAGTGGGACCATAGAAGTTTTTGGGAAAGCCGAACCACACTTAAGGCAGAGACATGGTTAAAGCAGATCACCAAGATATTTGATGTCTTGGGATGCTCCGAGGAGAAAAAGGTTCCCTTTGCCATCTTTATGTTGCGTGAAGAAGCAGATTACTGGTGGAAATCTGTAAAACGTACCCAGCCTGACGCACTCAAGATGTCTTATGAGAAGTTCCAAGAGCTATTCAATGACAAGTACTTTCCCGAAAGTATTCGTCACATGAAAGAGGTGGAGTTTATCAAATTGGAGCAAAACAATATGACCGTGTCGCAATACGAGGCTAAATTTGCGGAGTTATCCCGGTTTGCATCCCATTTGGTTGATAATGAGGAGCTAATGACGCGAATGTTTCTAAGAGGTTTGAAACCCGATATACGTCAATACCTCATTTCTCATAAACTTTATTTGTATTCAGATGTTGTGAATAGGGCTCAGTTATTGGAGCGCGATAATGAGTCAGCACAACCAAAAGGTAACGACCAACAACACGATAATAATCGTACCGGTGGCAACGGCCATCGGAACAACGATAACCATCGTGGGGGAAATTATCATGCCAAGAATGGTAACCATTTCGGTGGTAAACATGGCCAAGATAATAGGAGTGGAAATTTCAAGAAGAGAAGGTTCAACAATGACGTGAAGACGTCGGCACCAGCACCCGTTTCAAAGGAAGGAGAACGACCGCCGATCGTATATTTTAAATGTGGAGGGGAGGGACACATCAGTCCAAACTGTGCGATGTCATCCAAAGCATTTACAATTGCGAAAGAGAAGGTCACCTATCCCGATTTTGTCGTGCACCAAAGTCAAGTCCAGCTGGGACGGTGGCACCAAAGCCGGATATGGACAAAACAAAGTCGGTGGTTTCAGGAAGAGCGTTTTTCGTGACTCCTCAAAAAGCGAGTAATCCGAACGAAGTTAGTACGGGTTAGTTAAATTTTTGCAAAGTCTATGCCTTATTAGATACCGGTTCTACCCATTATTTTATCTCTCTTGCTTGCGTTCAAGGTTTAAATTTGACTCCGGAGAAATTAGACTTTGATTTATCTATTGAAACTCCGTTAGGAGAAACCTTGATTACATGTGTTATCCAAGTCTTGGATGAGGGTCATAGTTTTGAATGATATTTCTATGGTTCTATTGCTTGTAGTGCAAAGATGAACTGTTGATTATTGGCTATCCACGAGGACGGAGATGGCATCATTCCATACTGGCGGAGGTCCCCATTCTTTGAGGTTTCACTCATCGTCGCCTCTGATTGGAGTTGTTTGACCGGTAGATGTCATTACATGGATTCCCTACTCTGGAGAGCATTTGGGAGTTGGTTTTGAGGATGGGTACCCGACTGGAGTAGAGTATGTCATTTCTACCCGCAAGATTTATGCCGATCTTGCCTCCTGCCACGCGTTATTGGCCTGTTTCGCAGTCACCCGTCATTGACATCCCATTGATGGGGATTGACGGTTTTACATTGTTAGAGGGCCCCTGGTCTCAGGAGATGTTCCAGCATTGGTGGATCCCTCGTACGATTGGAGCTCAGACCCGCGCTACACAATTTATGGGGGATATGGTTCCAAGATCCGTGATGATGATGGATTTGCTAGCCTGTGTTAGAGATCCAACTCATGTGACACAGATTGACCCGGCAGCTGGACCGGACACATCTTTTCATTCGGTATTTGGGCGAGATCCTTCAGAGGTAGATACTTTTGATCCTTCCACCGGGGCCGCCCTCGAGATGACCCATATGGCTTTGCGGCTGCAGATCCTCCTCAGTATCGGCCGACATCCCTGTAGATAGAGATCCAAATGACTCGGGAGGAGTTACATCGGTGGGCGATCGATGATGTAGACATCGACACTCGACTTTTTCTCGATGTATTTTCGCTATTTCTTTTGATAGGCCTCTGTTAGCATCTGGGTAACTTTGCCCCATTTTCGCTTATATCTTTTGATAGGCCCTCGTTGTATGTTGGGTAGCTTCGCCCCATTTCCTGTATTTTAGTTGCATGAGAGATGTATTAGATGATGATATACTTATGAATGTATGTACAATTTTCCATTCCTATATCATATTGCCATCTATTGTACCCACGCATGTTATTATATTATGCATATGTATGTATTTCCGAGATATTCAACATTGACCTGGATGGTCTTATGACACGGCCGCGTCTGGATGTCTTCTTGACGATTAGCAGTATTGATTATACCCCACCATTTTTGGTGGTATCTCGGTGTACGCGCCCCAAAATAGGTATACATCACCTATTACGAGTTGTCAATACATGGTGCGAAACAACTACAACTTTATTATTACAGCGAAGAAAGCTGTGAGTTTGAATACAAATATTATCTTCAGAGCAATATCTATACTCAAATAAATCCTCATCACATTTATTGATACATTATTTTACAAAATGGTGAGGACTACTAAACAATCCTTTCTAAAACCTTCATTCCATACCCAGGCTTCGTACTCGCTTATATTCTCGCCTCCACGAGAAAAATGGAACAAAAGGAAAAGGGTGAGCTCAACTAGCTCAATAAAGAATATTATGACTAAGATAATATACAACAAATTATCGTTAGTCTTCACGAGGAAAAATATAATAGAATACAATAGATAAACAAATTTTAAATCAATATTCGCAATGAAATAATAATTCATTAGAAGAGTTAAGTAGAGAATGCAAACTACTATCTTATGTATGAATTTAAAAGTTCATCGTCTATCTTTTATCCTGTAACATCAATCAATATACATCTGGAATAAAATATTCATCTTTGCACTACTGAGCCAAAGATATTCATCGATTAGTCATATTCATTTAAACACTGTTCATCTTTGCACTACGGGCCAAAGATATTCTTGAGAAATCATTCATCTTTGCACTTCTGGACCAAAGATATTCTTAAGAAATCATTCATTTTGCACTACAGCCAAAGATATTCCATAATATCATCATTTAAGGCGAGGATGATGAAAATATTTTTTAAAGAAAGCGAATCCGAGTGAAACAAAATGACAAGGATTAAGGATTAAGGATTCGTACTTGGTTTTATCCACATCCAAAAAATACCTCAAAAATAATCATAGTGGTGTAAAATTCAAGAATGATCAAAACATGGATACAATCGAGTTAGTATCCGAATAGATGTTTTAGACGAAAAGAAGAAATTTTATTTTTCTATTGAATAATCAGTATCGTGAATAGTGTCAGTATCGTGAATAGTCCGTATCGTGAATAGTAACTCGACACCAAAAGATAGAAATTCTACAAAAACATCTTCACGTTTCATAAATAGTACTACTCGTGAATAGTAACTTCGTGAATAGTAACTCATGAATAGTAACTCGTGAATAGTAATTCATGAATAGTAACCCATGAATAAGTAACCCCCGACATGAAAAAGTTCCAAATTTGATAAAACTTCAGATCAACATTTCAAAGATAATGATATTGAAGAAATAATATCATTCTGAAAAAAAATAATATCACTTACCTCGAAAGATCAGTACCTCTAGCTGAAACACCGGATATAGGCTATGACTTGGACTTGCACCGTATAGCAATACTCAAAGTATACTCAAAATACTCACAAGAATACGCTCGATAATATAGAGAGAGAAAACTTGATTTCGGTGTGATTTTCAATTCTAACTTAAACACCTATTTATAGGAAAATGCTTAGAACACCAAAGCGAAAATTTAATATATTAATAATATTATTTTTCCACATCTTCCCACGCACACCATCAGCTGAAATCAACCACTAACACATGTCCCATAAGTGACAAAAAGCGTTTTTCATGCAAAAGTTACTTAAAACTTCAAAAAATGATAATCAATTAATCCAGTAACTTCAATAATTCATAATAAATAGCCCTTTCATCGGAAAATTTGAATCTCACAAGTTTTTATAGGAAATTCAATTCTCTACAACTTTGCGAAGAAAGTTTTTCCAAATTCAATCGAGAAATTGGCCGAAATCCACAAGCGGGCAATTTTACTGTATTATAATCAAATTTCAATCAATAAATGGGGTCCGCACCGACATGTTTAACATGTTTTAAACATTTATTGCAACAAAAATACTCTTCCTCCTCGTGATACTCATATATCCCACATTCGTTGTAAAAATATCACCGTTAATATATTATTAAAATAATATATTTAAATGAATTATTTTATCGAGAAAAAGATAAAATATTAATTTTCAACAATTGTCATTTTAAAAATTTTCTCCATCTATATCCACATAAAATCAATATTTTCCTCATCATATAAATCAATAATTAATTATTCACAAATAATATTACAGAATCACAATATTGTGACGAGGCGGTTCAAGGAAGAGGGGCTTTCCAATAAGAATTTCTTCTTCTTGGTCATCGCCAAGCAATTAGGTGACCAAACCTCTCCTTAGATGAGAACTTTCTAGACATTGCCAATAATGTTATCTAATAATATTATTAGGATAATATGAATTATTGCTTCGATAATGAAAAATCTTGTGTAATGACAATTATTGAACAACAACAATATAAAATATCGGTATGACAATTATTAACTCAATAAAATCTTGAGCGGTAATTATCGTAACCATTATTGAGTAGTGCCCTCTTACGTAAGAATCAATAATTGGTGCAATACTGGTGTCTCTTGTTCAACAACGCAGCGTATTAGTGTGTCTTAACCAACGGGTATTCCAACAAAGATTAACTGTGTAATAACTACGCCTAGTTATTTAAAAACAACTTATATTTGCGTTTTCTTCATCCAATCGCTTTTCAAGTTATGGGGCCCACACATGGTTTTGTGCCGTAAATACGAATATTCCCGACGAAGACGAATATTCCACGACCAAAACGAATATTCCCGAGCGATAATGAATATTTTATAACCACTTTGCTTATTTTGAAATATTTGCGTATTTAACCCTTAACTATCCACATTAATCAAATCAACCCTTACTATTTCAAAATAATAAATAAAGGAAATTCCTTTTTATTTAAAAATTTGAGGTCTTCTGACCTCCCTCCTTATGAAATTTCATCCTCGAAATTGGACGTCACGTCGCACAGTGTTTCAAAAGGTGAGGATACCTCGCTTTCATTTCCGTTTCAATTCTCGTGTCATTTCCTCTATAGCATGATTCCTCCACAAAACTTTAACTTGTGGTATGACGCTCTTAGCGTAGGACATGCTTCTTCCTATCCAAGATCTTGACAGTACCTCCTCATACGTTAAGTCTTTCTATTTATCTCGTCCGGTTCTAACTTCAATAACGTGGTTCGGGTCTTTCACATATTTACTGATATACGATATGTGAAACACATTATGAACACGAGACATACTCGGAGGTAACGCAAGTCTATAGGCTACATTTCCTACTCACTCAAGAATTTGAAATGGACCGATAAATCGTGGATTGAGCTTTCCTCTCTTCCCAAATCTTGTAACTCCCTTCCATGGAGCAACTCGCAATAATACATGATCCCCTACATTAAATTCCACGTCCTTTCGATGAAGATTCGCATAACTCTTTTGTCGATCTTGTGCTGGTTGTATACGTTGTCGAATCATTTGAATCTTTTCGGTGAGTAAATACGTACTTAACTCGGGTCCCAACAATGTTGCTTCACCCACCTCATCCCAACATATTGGAGAAGCGACATTTTCGTCCATATAATGCTTGAATGGAGCCACACCTATACTTGCTCGATAAGCTGTTGTTGTAGGAGAATTCCACCAATGGTAAATACTTATCCCAACTACCCTTGAAGTCTCAGGACACGAGTCTTAATAGATTTTCAAGAGTTTGAATAGTCTCTCTCGATTGTCAAAATCTGTTTGGGGATGGTATGTCTGCGAACTAAATCGCAAATCCGTGCCCATAGCTTTTTGCAAGCTAACCCAAAATCTTGAAGTGAATCTTGGGTCACGATCGAAACTATGGATACGAGACATGCCATGCAACCTCACAATCTCATTCACGCACATACTAGCAAGGCGTTCGAGGAATAAGTCTCCGTGTCGGCAAGAAATAAGCGGACTTGGTTAATCTATCAACAATAACCCAAATAGCATTGATGCCTTGAAAACCGTAGGAAGACCGAATGTGAAATCCATAGTAATGTGTTCCCACTTCCATTTAAGGAATCTCAAGTGGTTGCAGCGGACCCTTAGGTACAAGATGCTCCGCCTTTACCGTTAACAAGTTAAACACATTGAGATAAACTTTGCAATCTCTCTCTTCATATTGTTCCACCAAAATGTATGTAGAAGATCACGATACATTTTAGTACTTCGAGATGGATTGCAAATGGTGTATTGTGTGCCTCCATCATAATCTTGTACTTCAAATCGAGTCGTTAGGAACCACAAAGTCTAGAGTGGACTCGAAGTATTCCTTCTTCATCAATTCTCGCTTAGGAATAGCTCCTTCTTGTACTTTCTTCTTCATACGCATCAGCTCAAGATTACGGTGGCGAAAGCAACCTTAACTTTTCTATTAAAGTTGGCTCTGTCGTATACTTGACATCATCGCTTTTCGTTCGCATATGATCTTCTACTCAACGCGTCAATTTACCACGTTAAACTTTACCGGGATGGTATTGAATAGTGTGGTCGTAGTCTTTCAATAGCTCGAGCCAACGTCATTTGCCGCATGTTGAGTTTTTTTGAGTGAAGAAATATTTAAGGCTTTTATGGTTTGAATATATCTCCACTTTCTCCCCATATAGATAGTGCCTCCATATTTTTAGCGAAAAATCCATTGCTTTGCTAACTCTAGATCATGAGTAGGATAATTCTCTCATACTCTTTAAGTTGTCATGAGGCATAGGCTATGACTTTCCACGTTGCATGAGAACACATCCTAACCCTTTGCACGAAGCATCATTTTGTAGATAACAAATCCATCCGAACCGGATGGTATTGTTAGAACAGTCTTAGAAATAAGTCTCCTCTTAAGCTCTTGGAAACTTTTCTCGCATTCTTCGCTCCAAACGAATTTTGTATCCTTAGGAGTTAATTTGAGTTAATGGAGTAGCGATTCGAGAAAACCCTTCCACGAATCTCGATAATAACCAACCAGCCCAAAAACTACGTACTTGATGATCAGAAGCTTGGTTGCTCCCAACTTTGTATTGCTTGATCTTGGTGGGATCAACGGATACTCCATGTTTTGACACCCGTGCCCAAGGAATGCTACTTCCTCAAGCGAACTCGCATTTCTTCAATTTGGCATATAGTTGGTTTTCACGAAGCCTTTGGAGTACCGACTTTAAATGGTGCTCATGATCTTCACGACTTTTGGAATATATAAGGATGTCATCAATAAAGACAACAACAACCGATCCAAATATTCCTTGAATACTCGGTTCATCATATCCATGAAAGCGCGGGAGCATTAGTTAGTCAGAAAGACATGACTAAGAATTCATAATGCCCATCTAGAGTTACGAAGGCGGTCTTTGGAATATCCTCAATTCTAATCTTGATTTGATGATATCCGAAGACGAAGATCGATTTTGAAAAAATTGTGCCCTTGCAGAATTTGGTCAAACAAGTCATCAATACGAGGTGAGGATACCTATTCTTGATGGTGACATGGTTGATTCCGATAGTCAATACAAAATCGCATACTCCCGTCTTTCTTCTTTACAAATAAAGCAGGAGCACCCCGAGGAGATGTCTTAGGGACGAATGAAACCGATGTCCAACAATTCTGTAGTTGGACCTTTAACTCTGAAGTTCAATAGGAGCCATTCGATATGGGGTTTTAGAAATGGGCTTTGTGCGGGTTCAAGATCAATAAAGAATTCAACTTCACGTTACGGGGGTGGCCAAGGAAGTTCTTGAAATCGTCGGGAAAGTCAATAACAGCAGAATATTATTCAAATTTGGCGTGTCTTTATTCAAATCCATAACATGGGCTAAGAAAGCTTGACATCCAGTTTTTCAATAAGCGAATAGCTTTATGATTAGATATGATGATGATTGATTTTAATGGTTTAGTTGCTTGAATTCGTCACAACGGGTTGGTTAGGAATATGAAAACTAATGACCTTACGAAAACAATCAATTTTGGCATGATGAGTAGTTAACCAATCAATCCTAAAATCACATCAAAAGCGAAGTATCTTTAAAGAGATAAGGTCAACAGTAAGGTAATGGTGCCAACTTGAATCAAACAAGATTTATAAGCAGTGGATGTGATGAAAGTTTCTCTAGCGGAGTTTCCATGAGATAGGTCAAAGTCTAATTTCTCGTAGTCGAGTTTAAGCGTTGAGCACTGGCGGGGAGAGATAAATGAATGGGTAGCACCCGGTATCAAGTAAGGTATAAACTTCACAAGAATTTATAAATAGCTTACCCGTGATCACCTCGTTTGGGTTCCTCGCATTATGACGATCCACAACAAACGCTCTTCCGGAATCGTTGACTTTGACTTTTACCGGGACGATCTTTTGAGTCACCGCCCATTGAAATAGGTTTATTCTGCGTCTGATCTCGGCGATATGTCCTTCCTTTCCACAATTATAGCATACCTTGGCTGTTGTGGGCCGGTTTGGTGATATGTCCCTCTTTTCCGCATTTGTAGCAATATGGCCGTTGGTCGTTTCTCCTCCCTTAGAACCGATTCTTTTAAGCCTTTGTCATCTTCACATAGTCGTTGTTAAATCTCCTCTTTTAAAATCTCCTCGACTCGCTTCTTCTATTTTCATGGCCATGATTACCACGGAGTGGTTACCATTTCTGTCCAAATCTGTTTCTTTCTCCGCAGTTATCATTATTACATTGTTGACGCTATCTACGATCGATCTGGTTGTGGTCCCTCGGTTGGTAGTACTCGTTATCTCGCTCTAATAATTGAGCCCCTGTTTACAACATACGAATAAAGAGAAAATTTATGAGAAATGAGATCTTGGCGTATCTTGGGTTTCAAACCTCTAAGAAACATCCGCGTCATCGTTCCTCATTCTCCACCAAATGAAATGCTGAACACGGATAACTCTGCAAACTTTGCCTCGTCTTGAGACACCGTCATTGTTGTTTTGTTCAATCGATGAATTCCACTTCCTTCATATAGCGAACACTTTCGGGAAAGTATTTGTCATTAAATAGCTTCAAACGTCTCCCGAGACATCTTTGAGTCTTGGCAATTTGGATGGAGTGCGCTTCACGAGACTCCCACCGATGGTCGCCTCGCACGGAACATAAAGGTGGCGAATGGAACCTTCTACATTCCTCCGTGCATCCCAAGACATCGAATATCTTGGTAATTTGTTTTGACCCGTGTTTCGCGCGTGACGGATCGGCTTTCCCTTAAATTACGGTGGTGCTGACTCTTTGAAGCGCTTGCATTTGTGACAACGAGTAATTGCTATCATTTCCTCTTGTATTTTGAACACGAGTTTCCCTAAATACGATTTTGCATGAAGCGCAAAAACTTCTAAACATCCCCTCGTTCATCATACTTTCAATGGTGTTGTTCACAGGGAGGAACATTGCCGACTGTTGTATGTTCTCCTCGTTGGTGAGTCTGAGGCATCTCACGGTCTCATTTCCATTGTTAATATTCTCGGTCGACATTCTCGAATCTTTGTAAATAAAACAAGGGTTAATTAAGGAAATCAATATATCACATAATATCCCTATATCTTTGACCAACTAACAAATAAGCTTAGGTAGGACACACTAGCGAAGGATTTACTCGTCTCTCCCCTCAGTTCTATTCCCAGATCTCGCCAAAGATCATATCCTAAGCTCGATACCAAGCATGGCGCCCCAAAATAGGTATACATCACTGATACGAGTTGTCAATCGTAGTACGAAACAACTACAACTTTATTATTACAACGGTAAAAGCTGTGAGTTTGAATACAAATATTATCTTACAGACAATATCTATACTCAAATAAATCCTCATCACATTTATTGATACATTATTTTACAAAATGGTGAGGACTACTAAACAATCCTTTCTAAAACCTTCATTCCATACCCAGGCTAAGTACTTCATTACTATATTCTGCCTCCGAGAAAAATGGAACAAAAGGAAAAGGGTGAGCTCAACTAGCTCGATAAAGAATATTATGACTAAGATAATATACAACAAATTATCGTTAGTCTTCAACGGGGAAAAATATAATAGAATCTGATAGGCAACAAATTTTAAATCAATATTACGCGTGAAATAATAATTCATTAGAAGAGTTAAGTAGAGAATGCAAACTACTATCTTACATGTATGAATTTAAAAGTTCATCGCTCTATCTTTTATCCTGTAACATCAATGATATACATACGGAATAAAATATTCATCTTTGCACTACTCTGGCCAAAGATATTCATCGATTAAGTCGTATTCATTTAAACACACTGTTCATCTTTGACTACTGGCCAAAGATATTCTTGAAGAAATCATTCATCTTTGCACTACTGAGCCAAAGATATTCTTAAGAAATCATTCATCTTTGCACTGGGCCAAAGATATTCCATAATATCATCATTTAAAAGGTGAGGATGATGAAAAATATTTTTTTTAAAAGCGAATCCGGTGAAACAAAATGACAAGGATTAAGGATTAAGGATTAGACGTACTTGGTTTTATCCACATCAAAAAATACCTCAAAAATAATCATAGTGGTGTAAAATTCAAGAATGATCAAAACATGGATACAATCGAGTTAGTATCCGAGAATAGATGTTTTAGACGAAAAGAAGAAATTTTATTTTCTAATTGAATAATCCGTATCGTGAATAGTCTTCAGTATCGTGAATAGTAACTCAGAACACCAAAGATAGAAATTCATAAAAACATCTTCACGAATAGTACTTATGAATAGTACTCGTGAATAGTAACTTCGTGAATAGTAACTCATGAATAGTAACTTCGTGAATAGTAACTCATGAATAGTAACCCATGAATAGTAACCCGACATGAAAAAGTTCAAATTTGATAAAAATTTCGGATCGACATTTGACGTAATGATATTGAAGAAATAATATCATTCTGAAAAAAATAATATCCTTACCTCGAAAGATCGAGTACTTCTCTTTGGTGAAACAGGATATAAGCTATGACTTGGACTTGCATAGTATAGCAATACTCAAAGTATACTCAAAATACTCACAAGAATCGCTCGATAATATAGAGAGAAAACTTGATTTAAATTGTGATTTTCAATTCTAACTTAAGCACCTATTTATAGGAAAATGCTTAGAACACCAAAGCGAAAATTTAATATATTAATAATATTATTTTCCACATCTTCCTACGCGCACCATTTGATTGAAATCAACCACTAACATTATGTCCATAAGTGACAAAAGCGTTTTTCATGCAAAAGTTACTTAAAACTTCAAAAAATGATAATCAATTAAACGGAACTTCAATAATTCATAATAAATAGCCCTTTCATCAGAAAATTCAGAATCTCACGAGTTTTTTATAGGAAATTCAATTCTCTACAACTTTGAGAAGAAAGTTTTCCAAATTCCAATCGAAAATTGGCCGAAATCACAAGCAAGCAATTTACAAGTTATAATCAAATTTCGATCGATAAATGGGGTCCACCGACATATTTAACATGTTTTAAACATTTATTGCAACAAAAATACTCTTCCTCCTCGTATACTCATATATCCCACATTCGTTGTAAAAATATCACCAGTTAATATATTATTAAAATAATATATTTAAATGAATTATTTTATCGAGAAAAAGATAAAATATTAATTTTCAACAATTGTCATTTTAAAATTTTCTCCATCTATATCCACATAAAATCAATATTTTCCTCATCATATAAATCAATAATTAATTATTCACAAATAATATTACAGAATCACAATATTGACAATGTGAGGCCTTTGAGGAAGGGGGCTTTCAATAAGAATTTCTTCTTCTTGGCGGCATGCAATTAGGTGACCAAACCTCTCCTTAGGCAGAACTTTCTAGACATTGCCAATAATGCTATCTAATAATATTATTCGAGATAATATGAATTATTGCTTCCGATAATGAAAAATCTTTGTGTAATGTGATTATTGAACAACAATGATATAAAATATCA